>CAMAOC010000139.1:0-131343 GCA_945859555.1 Megachile ligniseca | reverse complement strand
AATAATAATAGTTAAAACGATAACGACAAGAGGAATAGAGATAATAATAATAGTAATAGGTATAGGGAAAGTAATAATAGTAATAGGTATAATAATAACAGTTATAGCGATAATAATAATAGTAATAAGGATAAAGGCAAGAGTAATACGGATAGTAACAATAGAATAAGCATAATAATAACAGTTATAGCGATAATAATAATAATAATAAGGATAATAATAATAGTTATAAGGATGAAGACATGAGGAATAGGGATAATAATAATAGTAATAAGAATAATAATAACAGTTATAGCGATAATAATAATAGTTGCAAGAATAATAATAACTGTTATAGCGATAATAATAATAGTAATAAGGATAAAGGCAAGAGTAATACGGATAGTAACAATAGTATAAGGATAATAATAACAGTTACAGCGACAAGAATAATCGTAATAAGGATAATAATAATAGTTAAAAGGATAACGACAAGAGGAATAGAGATAATAATAATAGTAATAGGAATAGGGATAGTAATAATAGTAATAGGTATTATAATAACAGTTTATAGCGATAATAATAATAGTAATAAGGATAAAGGCAAGAGTAATACGGATAGTAACAATAGAATAAGGATAATAATAACAGTTATAGCGATAATAATAATAATAATAAGGATAATAATAATAATAGTTATAGCGATAATAATAATAGTAATAAGGATAAAGGCAAGAGTAATACGGATAGTAACAATAGAATAAGGATAATAATAACAGTTATAGCGATAATAATAATAGTAATAACGATAAAGACAAGAATAATAGGGATAATAATAATAGTAATAAGAATACTAATAACAGTTTATAGCGATAATAATAATAGTAATAAGAATACTAATAACAGTTATAGCGATAATAATAATAGTAATAAGAATACTAATAACAGTTATAGCGATAATAATAATAGTAATAAGGATAAAGGCAAGAGTAATACGGATAGTAACAATAGAATAAGCATAATAATAACAGTTATAGCGATAATAATAATAATAATAAGGATAATAATAATAGTTATAAGGATGAAGACATGAGGAATAGGGATAATAATAATAGTAATAAGAATAATAATAACAGTTATAGCGATAATAATAATAGTTACAAGAATAATAATAACTGTTTATAGCGATAATAATAATAGTAATAAGGATAATAATAATAGTTATAGCGATAATAATAATAGTAATAAGGATAAAGGCAAGAGTAATACGGATAGTAACAATAGAATAAGGATAATAATAACAGTTATAGCGATAATAATAATAGTAATAAGGATAGTAATAATAGTTATCAGGATAAAGACAAGAGTAATACGGATAGTAACAATAGAATAAGGATAATAATAACAGTTACAGCGACAAGAATAATAGTAATAAGGATAATAATAATAGTTATAGCGATAATAATAATAATAATAATAATAAGCATAATAGTAATAGTTATAAGGATAAAGACAAGAATAATAGGGATAATAATAATAGTAATAGGAATGCTAATAACAGTTATAGCGATAATAATAATAGTAATAAGGATAATAATAATAGTTAAAAGGATAACGACAAGAGGAATAGAGATAATAATAATAGTAATAGGAATAGGGATAGTAATAATAGTAATAGGTATAATAATAACAGTTATAGCGATAATAATAATAGTAATAAGGATAAAGGCAAGAGTAATACGGATAGTAACAATAGAATAAGGATAATAATAATAGTTATAAGGATAAAGACAAGAGGAATAAGGATAGTAACGATAGAATAAGGATAATAATAACAGTTATAGCGATAATATCAATAGTAATAAGGATAGTAATAACAGTCATAGCGATAATAATAATAATAATAATAAGGATAATAATAATAGTTATAAGGATAAAGACAAGAATAATAGGGATAATAATAATAGTAATAGGTATAATAATAACAGTTATAGCGATAATAATAATAGTAATATGGATAAAGGCAAGAGTAATACGGATAGTAGCAATAGAATAAGGATAATAATAACAGTTATAGCGATAATAATAATAGTAATAAGGATAATAATAATAGTTATAGCGATAATAATAATAGTAATAAGGATAATAATAATAGTTATAAGGATAAAGACAAGAGGAATACGGATATAACAATAGAATATGGATAATAATAACAGTTATAGTGATAATAATAATAGTAATAAGGATAATAATAATAGTAATAAGGATAATAATAATAGTAATAAGAATAATAATAACAGATATAGCGATAATAATAATAGTAATAACGATCGTAATAATAGTTATCAGGATAAAGACAAGAGTAATACGGATAGTAACAATAGAATAAGGATAATAATAATAGTTATAAGGATAAAGACAAGAATAATAGGGATAATAATAATAGTAATAAGAATGCTAATAACACTTATAGCGATAATAATAATAGTAATAAAGATTAATAATAATAGTTGTAGCGATAATAATAATAGTAATAAGCATAATAATAACAGTTATAGCGATAATAATAATAGTAATAAGGATAATAATAATAGTTATAGCGATAATAATAATAGTAATAAGGACAATAATAATAGTTATAAGGACAAAGACAAGAGGAATACGGATATAAAAATAGAATAAGGATAATAACAACAGTTACAGCGACAAGAATAATAGTAATAAGGATAATAATAATAGGTATAGCGATAATAATAATAGTAATAACGATCGTAATAATAGTTATCAGGATAAAGACAAGAGTAATACGGATAGTAACAATAGAATAAGGATAATAATAATAGTTATAAGGATAAAGACAAGAATAATAGGGATAATAATAATAGTAATAAGAATGCTAATAACACTTATAGCGATAATAATAATAGTAATAAAGATTAATAATAATAGTTGTAGCGATAATAATAATAGTAATAAGCATAATAATAACAGTTATAGCGATAATAATAATAGTAATAAGGATAATAATAATAGTTATAGCGATAATAATAATAGTAATAAGGACAATAATAATAGTTATAAGGACAAAGACAAGAGGAATACGGATATAAAAATAGAATAAGGATAATAACAACAGTTACAGCGACAAGAATAATAGTAATAAGGATAATAATAATAGGTATAGCGATAATAATAATAGTAATAAGGATAATAATAATAGTTATAAGGATAAAGACAAGAGGAATAAGGATAGTAACAATAGAATAAGGATAATAATAACAGTTATAGCGATAATAATAATAGTAATAAGGATAATAATAACAGTCATAGCGATAATAATAATGATAATAATAAGCATAATAATAATAGTTATAAGGATAAAGGCAAGAGTAATACGGATAGTAACAATAGAATAAGGATAATAATAACAGTCATAGCGATAATAATAATAATAATAAGGATAATAATAATAGTTATCAGGATAAAGACAAGAGTAATACGGATAGTAACAATAGAATAAGGATAATAATAACAGTTATAGCGATAATAATAATAGTAATAAGGATAAAGACAAGAATAATAGGGATAATAATAATAGTAATAAGAATACTAATAACAGTTATAGCGATAATAATAATAGTAATAAGGATAATAATAATAGTTATAGCGATAATAATAATAGTAATAAGGATAATAATAATAGTTATAAGGATAAAGACAAGTGGAATACGGATATATCAATAGAATATGGATAATAATAACAGTTATAGCGACAAGAATAATAGTAATAAGGATAATAATAATAGTTAAAAGGATAACGACAAGAGGAATAGAGATAATAATAATTGTAATAGGAATAGGGATAGTAATAATAGTAATAGGTATAATAATAACAGTTATAGCGATAATAATAATAGTAATAAGGATAAAGGCAAGAGTAATACGGATAGTAACAATAGAATAAGGATAATAATAACAGTTATAGCGATAATAATAATAATAATAAGGATAATAATAATGGTTATAAGGGTGAAGACATGAGGAATGTGGATAATAATAATAGTAATAAGAATAATAATAACAGATATAGCGATAATAATAACAGTAATAAGGATAGTAATAATAGTTATCAGGATAAAGACAAGAGTAATACGGATAGTAACAATAGAATAAGGATAATAATAACAGTTACAGAGACAAGAATAATAGTAATAAGGATACTAATAATAGTTATAGCGATAATAATGATAGTAATAAGAATAATAATAATAGTTGTAGCGATAATAATAATAGTAATAAGGATAATAATAATAGTTATAAGGATAAAGACAAGAGTAATACGGATATAATAATAGAATATGGATAATAATAACAGTTATAGCAATAATAATAATAGTAATAAGGATAATAATAATAGTTATAAGGGTGGAGACATGAGGAATGTGGATAATAATAATAGTAATAAGAATATACTAACAGATATAGCGATAATAATAGTAATAAGGATAGTAATAATAGTTATCAGGATAAAGACAAGAGTAATACGGATAGTAACAATAGAATAAGGATAATAATAACAGTTACAGCGACAAGAATAATAGTAATAAGGATAATAATAATAGTTATAGCGATAATAATAATAATAATAATAATAAGCATAATAGTAATAGTTATAAGGATAAAGACAAGAATAATAGGGATAATAATAATAGTAATAGGAATGCTAATAACAGTTATAGCGATAATAATAATAGTAATAAGGATAATAATAATAGTTAAAACGATAACGACAAGAGGAATAGAGATAATAATAATAGTAATAGGAAAAGGGATAGTAATAATAGTAATAGGTATAATAATAACAGTTATAGCGATAATAATAATAGTAATAAGGATAAAGGCAAGAGTAATACGGATAGTAACAATAGAATAAGGATAATAATAATAGTTATAAGGATAAAGACAAGAGGAATAAGGATAGTAACAATAGAATAAGGATAATAATAACAGTTATAGCGATAATAATAATAGTAATAAGGATAATAATAACAGTCATAGCGATAATAATAATAATAATAATAAGGATAATAATAATAGTTATAAGGATAAAGACAAGAATAATAGGGATAATAATAATAGTTATAAGGATAAAGACAAGAATAATAGGGATAATAATAATAGTAATAGGTATAATAATAACAGTTATAGCGATAATAATAATAGTAATATGGATAAAGGCAAGAGTAATACGGATAGTAACAATAGAATAAGGATAATAATAACAGTTATAGCGATAATAATAATAGTAATAAGGATAATAATAATAGTTATAGCGATAATAATAATAGTAATAAGGATAATAATAATAGTTATAAGGATAAAGACAAGAGGAATACGGATATAACAATAGAATATGGATAATAATAACAGTTATAGTGATAATAATAATAGTAATAAGGATAATAATAATAGTAATAAGGATAATAATAATAGTAATAAGAATAATAATAACAGATATAGCGATAATAATAATAGTAATAACGATCGTAATAATAGTTATCAGGATAAAGACAAGAGTAATACGGATAGTAACAATAGAATAAGGATAATAATAATAGTTATAAGGATAAAGACAAGAATAATAGGGATAATAATAATAGTAATAAGAATGCTAATAACACTTATAGCGATAATAATAATAGTAATAAAGATTAATAATAATAGTTGTAGCGATAATAATAATAGTAATAAGCATAATAATAACAGTTATAGCGATAATAATAATAGTAATAAGGATAATAATAACAGTTATAGCGATAATAATAATAGTAATAAGGACAATAATAATAGTTATAAGGATAAAGACAAGAGGAATACGGATATAAAAATAGAATATGGATAATAATAACAGTTATAGCGATAATAATAATAGTAATAACGATTAATAATAATTGTTTGTAGCGATAATAATAATAGTAATAAGGATAATAATAACAGTTATAGCGATAATAATAATAGTAATAAGGATAACAATAATAGTTATAGCGATAATAATAATAGTAAAAAAAAAACAAATAATAGTTGGAGCGATAATAATAATAGTAATAAAGATTAATAATAATAGTTGTAATGATAATAATAATAGTAATAAGCATAATAATAACAGTTATAGCGATAATAATAATAGTAATAAGGATAATAATAATAGTTATAGCGATAATAATAATAGTAATAAGGACAATAATAATAGTTATAAGGATAAAGACAAGAGGAATACGGATATAAAAATAGAATAAGGATAATAATAACAGTTACAGCGACAAGAATAATAGTAATAAGGATAATAATAATAGGTATAGCGATAATAATAATAGTAATAAGGATAATAATAATAGTTATAAGGATAAAGACAAGAGGAATAAGGATAGTAACAATAGAATAAGGATAATAATAACAGTTATAGCGATAATAATAATAGTAATAAGGATAATAATAACAGTCATAGCGATAATAATAATAATAATAATAAGCATAATAATAATAGTTATAAGGATAAAGACAAGAATAATAGGGATAATAATAGTAGTAATAAGAATACTAATAACAGTTATAGGAATAATAATTATAGTAATAAGGATAATAATAATAGTTAAAAGGATAACGACAAGAGGAATAGAGATAATAATAATAGTAATAGGAATAGGGATAGTAATAATAGTAATAGGTATAATAATAACAGTTATAGCGATAATAATAATAGTAATAAGGATAAAGGCAAGAGTAATACGGATAGTAACAATAGAATAAGGATAATAATAACAGTTATTGCGATAATAATAGTAGTTATAAGGATGAAGACATGAGGAATAGGGATAATAATAATAGTAATAAGAATAATAATGACAGTTATAGCGATAATAATAATAGTAATAAGGATTGTAATAATGGTTATCAGGATAAAGACAAGAGTAATACGGATAGTAACAATAGAATAAGGATAATAATAACAGTTACAACGACAAGAATAATAGTAGTAAGGATAATAAATAATAGTTAAAACGATAACGACAAGAGGAATAGAGATAATAATAATAGTAATAGGTATAGGGAAAGTAATAATAGTAATAGGTATAATAATAACAGTTATAGCGATAATAATAATAGTAATAAGGATAAAGGCAAGAGTAATACGGATAGTAACAATAGAATAAGCATAATAATAACAGTTATAGCGATAATAATAATAATAATAAGGATAATAATAATAGTTATAAGGATGAAGACATGAGGAATAGGGATAATAATAATAGTAATAAGGATAATAATAATAGTAATAAGGATAAAGGCAAGAGTAATACGGATAGTAACAATAGAATAAGGATAATAATAACAGTTATAGCGATAATAATAATAATAATAAGGATAATAATAATAGTTATCAGGATAAAGACAAGAGTAATACGGATAGTAACAATAGAATAAGGATAATAATAACAGTTATAGCGATAATAATAATAGTAATAAGGATAAAGACAAGAATAATAGGGATAATAATAATAATAATAAGAATACTAATTACAGTTATAGCGATAATAATAATAGTAATAAGGATAATAATAATAGTTATAGCGATAATAATAATAGTAATAAGGATAATAATAATAGTTATAAGGATAAAGACAAGAGGAATACGGATATATCAATAGAATATGGATAATAATAACAGTTATAGCGACAAGAATAATAGTAATAAGGATAATAATAATAGTTAAAAGGATAACGACAAGAGGAATAGAGATAATAATAATTGTAATAGGAATAGGGATAGTAATAATAGTAATAGGTATAATAATAACAGTTATAGCGATAATAATAATAGTAATAAGGATAAAGGCAAGAGTAATACGGATAGTAACAATAGAATAAGGATAATAATAACAGTTATAGCGATAATAATAATAATAATAAGGATAATAATAATAGTTATCAGGATAAAGACAAGAGTAATACGGATAGTAACAATAGAATAAGGATAATAATAACAGTTATAGCGATAATGATAGTAGTAATAAGGTTAATAATAACAGCTATAGCGACAATAATAATAGTAATAATGTTAATAATAATAGTTATAAGGATAGTAATAATAGTTATCAGGATAAAGACAAGAGTAATACGGAGAGTAACAATAGAATAAGGATAATAATAACAGTTATAGCGATAATAATAATAATAATAAGGATAATAATAATAGTTATAAGGATGAAGACATGAGGAATAGGGATAATAATAATAGTAATAAGGATAATAATAATAGTTATAAGGATGAAGACATGAGGAATAGGGATAATAATAATAGTAATAAGAATAATAATAACAGATATAGCGATAATAATAATAGTAATAAGGATAGTAATAATAGTTATCCGGATAAAGACAAGAGTAATATGGATAGTAACAATAGAATATTGATAATAATAACAGTTACAGCGACAACAATAATAGTAGTAAGGATAATAATAATAGTTAAAAGGATAACGACAAGAGGAATAGAGATAATAATAATGGTAATTTGAACAGGGATAGTAATAATAGTAATAGGTATAATAATAACAGTTATAGCGATAATAATAGTAGTTACAAGAATAATAATAACTGTTATAGCGATAATAATAATAGTAATAAGGAAAATAATAATAGTTATAGCGATAATAATAATAGTAATAAGGATAATAATAATAGTTATATGGATAAAGACAAGAGGAATACGGATATAACAATAGAATATGGATAATAATAACAGTTATAGCGATAATAATAATAGTAATAACGATTAATAATAATAGTTGTAGCGATAATAATAATAGTTAAGGATAATAATAACAGTTATAGCGATAATAATAATAGTAATAAGGATAATAATAACAGTCATAGCGATAATAATAATAGCAATAAGGATAATAATAACAGTCATAGCGATAATAATAATAATAATAATAAGGATAATAATAATAGTAATAAGGATAACGACAAGAGGAATAGAGATAATAATAATTGTAATAGGAATAAGGTTAGTAATAATAGTAATAGGTATAATAATAACAGTTATAGCGATAATAATAATAGTAATAAGGATAAAGGCAAGAGTAATACGGATAGTAACAATAGAATAAGGATAATAATAACAGTTATAGCGATAATAATAATAATAATAAGGATAATAATAATGGTTATAAGGGTGAAGACATGAGGAATGTGGATAATAATAATAGTAATAAGAATATTAATAACAGATATAGCGATAATAATAACAGTAATAAGGATAGTAATAATAGTTATCAGGATAAAGACAAGAGTAATACGGATAGTAACAATAGAATAAGGATAATAATAACAGTTACAGAGACAAGAATAATAGTAATAAGGATACTAATAATAGTTATAGCGATAATAATGATAGTAATAAGAATAATAATAATAGTTGTAGCGATAATAATAATAGTAATAAGGATAATAATAATAGTTATAAGGATCAAGACAAGAGTAATACGGATATAATAATAGAATATGGATAATAATAACAGTTATAGCAATAATAATAATAGTAATAAGGATAATAATAATAGTTATAAGGGTGAAGACATGAGGAATGTGGATAATAATAATAGTAATAAGAATAATAATAACAGATATAGCGATAATAATAATAGTAATAAGGATAGTAATAATAGTTATCAGGATAAAGACAAGAGTAATACGGATAGTAACAATAGAATAAGGATAATAATAATAGTTACAGCGACAAGAATAATAGTAATAAGGATAATAATAATAGTTATAGCGATAATAATAATAATAATAATAATAAGCATAATAGTAATAGTTATAAGGATAAAGACAAGAATAATAGGGATAATAATAATAGTAATAGGAATGCTAATAACAGTTATAGCGATAATAATAATAGTAATAAGGATAATAATAATAGTTAAAAGGATAACGACAAGAGGAATAGAGATAATAATAATAGTAATAGGAATAGGGATAGTAATAATAGTAATAGGTATAATAATAACAGTTATAGCGATAATAATAATAGTAATAAGGATAAAGGCAAGAGTAATACGGATAGTAACAATAGAATAAGGATAATAATAACAGTTACAGCGACAAGAATAATCGTAATAAGGATAATAATAATAGTTAAAAGGATAACGACAAGAGGAATAGAGATAATAATAATAGTAATAGGAATAGGGATAGTAATAATAGTAATAGGTATAATAATAACAGTTATAGCGATAATAATAATAGTAATAAGGATAAAGGCAAGAGGAATAAGGATAGTAACAATAGAATAAGGATAATAATAATAGTTATAAGGATAAAGACAAGAGGAATAAGGATAGTAACAATAGAATAAGGATAATAATAACAGTTATAGCGATAATAATAATAGTAATAAGGATAATAATAACAGTCATAGCGATAATAATAATAATAATAGGGATAATAATAATAGTAATAGGTATAATAATAACAGTTATAGCGATAATAATAATAGTAATATGGATAAAGGCAAGAGTAATACGGATAGTAACAATAGAATAAGGATAATAATAACAGTTATAGCGATAATAATAATAGTAATATGGATAAAGGCAAGAGTAATACGGATAGTAACAATAGAATAAGGATAATAATAACAGTTATAGCGATAATAAGAATAGTAATAGGTATAATAATAACAGTTATAGCGATAATAATAATAGTAATAAGGATAAAGGCAAGAGTAATACGGATAGTAACAATAGTATAAGGATAATAATAACAGTTACAGCGACAAGAATAATCGTAATAAGGATAATAATAATAGTTAAAAGGATAACGACAAGAGGAATAGAGATAATAATAATAATAGTAATAGGAATAGGGATAGTAATAATAGTAATAGGTATAATAATAACAGTTATAGCGATAATAATAATAGTAATAAGGATAAAGGCAAGAGTAATACGGATAGTAACAATAGAATAAGGATAATAATAACAGTTATAGCGATAATAATAATAATAATAAGGATAATAATAATAGTAATAAGGATAACGACAAGAGGAATAGAGATAATAATAATTGTAATAGGAATAGGGATAGTAATAATAGTAATAGGTATAATAATAACAGTTATAGCGATAATAATAATAGTAATAAGGATAATGGCAAGAGTAATACGGATAGTAACAATAGAATAAGGATAATAATAACAGTTATAGCGATAATAATAACAATAATAAGGATAATAATAATGGTTATAAGGGTGAAGACATGAGGAATGTGGATAATAATAATAGTAATAAGAATAATAATAACAGATATAGCGATAATAATAACAGTAATAAGGAGAGTAATAATAGTTATCAGGATAAAGACAAGAGTAATACGGATATAATAATAGAATATGGATAATAATAACAGTTATACCAATAATAATAATAGTAATAAGGATAATAATAATAGTTATAAGGGTGAAGACGTGAGGAATGTGGATAATAATAATAGTAATAAGAATAATAATAACAGATATAGCGATAATAATAATAGTAATAAGGATAGTAATAATAGTTATCAGGATAAAGACAAGAGTAATACGGATAGTAACAATAGAATAAGGATAATAATAATAGTTACAGCGACAAGAATAATAGTAATAAGGATAATAATAATAGTTATAGCGATAATAATAATAATAATAATAATAATAAGCATAATAGTAATAGTTATAAGGATAAAGACAAGAATAATAGGGATAATAATAATAGTAATAGGAATGCTAATAACAGTTATAGCGATAATAATAATAGTAATAAGGATAAAGGCAAGAGTAATACGGATAGTAACAATAGAATAAGGATAATAATAACAGTTACAGCGACAAGAATAATCGTAATAAGGATAATAATAATAGTTAAAAGGATAACGACAAGAGGAATAGAGATAATAATAATAGTAATAGGAATAGGGATAGTAATAATAGTAATAGGTATAATAATAACAGTTATAGCGATAATAATAATAGTAATAAGGATAAAGGCAAGAGGAATAAGGATAGTAACAATAGAATAAGGATAATAATAAAAGTTATAAGGATAAAGACAAGAGGAATAAGGATAGTAACAATAGAATAAGGATAATAATAACAGTTATAGCGATAATAATAATAGTAATAAGGATAATAATAACAGTCATAGCGATAATAATAATAATAATAGGGATAATAATAATAGTAATAGGTATAATAATAACAGTTATAGCGATAATAATAATAGTAATATGGATAAAGGCAAGAGTAATACGGATAGTAACAATAGAATAAGGATAATAATAACAGTTACAGCGACAAGAATAATCGTAATAAGGATAATAATAATAGTTAAAAGGATAACGACAAGAGGAATAGAGATAATAATAATAGTAATAGGAATAGGGATAGTAATAATAGTAATAGGTATAATAATAACAGTTATAGCGATAATAATAATAGTAATAAGGATAAAGGCAAGAGGAATAAGGATAGTAACAATAGAATAAGGATAATAATAAAAGTTATAAGGATAAAGACAAGAGGAATAAGGATAGTAACAATAGAATAAGGATAATAATAACAGTTATAGCGATAATAATAATAGTAATAAGGATAATAATAACAGTCATAGCGATAATAATAATAATAATAGGGATAATAATAATAGTAATAGGTATAATAATAACAGTTATAGCGATAATAATAATAGTAATATGGATAAAGGCAAGAGTAATACGGATAGTAACAATAGAATAAGGATAATAATAACAGTTATAGCGATAATAAGAATAGTAATAAGGATAATAATAATAGTTATAGCGATAATAATAATAGTAGTAAGGATAATAATAATAGTTATAAGGATAAAGACAAGAGGAATACGGATATAACAATAGAATATGGATAATAATAACAGTTATAGTGATAATAATAATAGTAATAAGGATAATAATAATAGTAATAAGAATAATAATAACAGATATAGCGATAATAATAATAGTAATAACGATCGTAATAATAGTTATCAGGATAAAGACAAGAGTAATACGGATAGTAACAATAGAATAAGGATAATAATAATAGTTATAAGGATAAAGACAAGAATAATAGGGATAATAATAATAGTAATAAGAATGCTAATAACACTTATAGCGATAATAATAATAGTAATAAAGATTAATAATAATAGTTGTAGCGATAATAATAATAGTAATAAGCATAATAATAACAGTTATAGCGATAATAATAATAGTAATAAGGATAATAATAATAGTTATAGCGATAATAATAAGGGAGAGGCTCTATTGAGCACGGTACGATCGCGCACGATCGCATTGGACACAGGTCTTTTGAGCACGCCATCATTGTGCACACGACCGATTGGGCACAATTCGATTGTGCACAAGAATGATATTAGAGAGTAAAATTGGACACCGTAAGAATTGCAAATGCTATCAGTTAGGTTAGGCTAGGTTATGTTATGTTATGTTATGTTAGGTTGGGTTCATTGGTTAGTTTAGGTTAGGTTCAGATATCATTCTGGTGCACAATCGAATTGTGCCCAATCGTTCCTGTGCACAATGATGGCGTGCTCAAAACACCTGTGTCCAATGCGATCGTGTGCAATCGTATCGTGCTCAATTGAAGGCCTCCCTAATAATAATAGTAATAAGGACAATAATAATAGTTATAAGGATAAAGACAAGAGGAATACGGATATAAAAATAGAATATGGATAATAATAACAGTTATAGCGATAATAATAATAGTAATAACGATTAATAATAATTGTTGTAGCGATAATAATAATAGTAATAAGGATAATAATAACAGTTATAGCGATAATAATAATAGTAATAAGGATAATAATAATAGTTATAAGGATGAAGATATGAGGAATAGGGATAATAATAATAGTAATAAGAATACTAATAACAGTTACAGCGATAATAATAATAGTAATAAGGATAATAATAATAGTTATGAGGGTGAAGACATGAGGAATGTGGATAATAATAATAGTAATAAGAATAATAATAACAGATATAGCGATAATAATAATAGTAATAAGGATAGTAATAATAGTTATAAGGATAAAGACAAGAGGAATACGGATATAAAAATAGAATAAGGATAATAATAACAGTTACAGCGACAAGAATAATAGTAATAAGGATAATAATAATAGGTATAGCGATAATAATAATAGTAATAAGGATAATAATAATAGTTATAAGGATAAAGACAAGAGGAATAAGGATAGTAACATTAGAATAAGGATAATAATAACAGTTATAGCGATAATAATAATAGTAATAAGGATAATAATAACAGTCATAGCGATAATAATAATAATAATAATAAGCATAATAATAATAGTTATAAGGATAAAGACAAGAATAATAGGGATAATAATAGTAGTAATAAGAATACTAATAACAGTTATAGGAATAATAATTATAGTAATAAGGATAATAATAATAGTTAAAAGGATAACGACAAGAGGAATAGAGATAATAATAATAGTAATAGGAATAGGGATAGTAATAATAGTAATAGGTATAATAATAACAGTTATAGCGATAATAATAATAGTAATAAGGATAAAGGCAAGAGTAATACGGATAGTAACAATAGAATAAGGATAATAATAACAGTTATTGCGATAATAATAGTAGTTATAAGGATGAAGACATGAGGAATAGGGATAATAATAATAGTAATAAGAATAATAATGACAGTTAAAGCGATAATAATAATAGTAATAAGGATTGTAATAATGGTTATCAGGATAAAGACAAGAGTAATACGGATAGTAACAATAGAATAAGGATAATAATAACAGTTACAACGACAAGAATAATAGTAGTAAGGATAATAATAATAGTTAAAAGGATAACGACAAGAGGAATAGAGATAATAATAATAGTAATAGGAATAGGGATAGTAATAATAGTAATGGGTATAATAATAACAGTTATACCGATAATAATAATAGTAATAAGGATAATAATAATAGTTATAGCGATAATAATAATAGTAATAAGGATAATAATAACAGTTATAGCGATAATAATAATAATAATAAGGATAATAATAATAGTTATAAGGATGAAGACATGAGGAATAGGGATAATAATAATAGTAATAGGAATAGGGATAGTAATAATAGTAATAGGTATAATAATAACAGTTATAGCGATAATAATAATAGTAATAAGGATAAAGGCAAGAGTAATACGGATAGTAACAATAGTATAAGGATAATAATAACAGTTACAGCGACAAGAATAATCGTAATAAGGATAATAATAATAGTTAAAAGGATAACGACAAGAGGAATAGAGATAATAATAATAGTAATAGGAATAGGGATAGTAATAATAGTAATAGGTATAATAATAACAGTTATAGCGATAATAATAATAGTAATAAGGATAAAGGCAAGAGTAATACGGATAGTAACAATAGAATAAGGATAATAATAACAGTTATAGCGATAATAATAATAATAATAAGGATAATAATAATAATAGTTATAGCGATAATAATAATAGTAATAAGGATAAAGGCAAGAGTAATACGGATAGTAACAATAGAATAAGGATAATAATAACAGTTATAGCGATAATAATAATAATAATAAGGATAATAATAATAGTTATCAGGATAAAGACAAGAGTAATACGGATAGTAACAATAGAATAAGGATAATAATAACAGTTATAGCGATAATAATAATAGTAATAAGGATAAAGACAAGAATAATAGGGATAATAATAATAGTAATAAGAATACTAATAACAGTTATAGCGATAATAATAATAGTAATAAGGATAATAATAATAGTTATAGCGATAATATTAATAGTAATAAGGATAATAATAATAGTTATAAGGATAAAGACAAGAGGAATACGGATATATCAATAGAATATGGATAATAATAACAGTTATAGCGACAAGAATAATAGTAATAAGGATAATAATAATAGTTAAAAGGATAACGACAAGAGGAATAGAGATAATAATAATAGTAATAGGTATAGGGATAGTAATAATAGTAATAGGTATAATAATAACAGTTATAGCGATAATAATAATAGTAATAAGGATAAAGGCAAGAGTAATACGGATAGTAACAATAGAATAAGCATAATAATAACAGTTATAGCGATAATAATAATAATAATAAGGATAATAATAATAGTTATAAGGATGAAGACATGAGGAATAGGGATAATAATAATAGTAATAAGAATAATAATAACAGTTATAGCGATAATAATAAAAGTTACAAGAATAATAATAACTGTTATAGCGATAATAATAATAGTAATAAGGATAATAATAATAGTAATAAGGATAAAGGCAAGAGTAATACGGATTGTAACAATAGAATAAGGATAATAATAACAGTTATAGCGATAATAATAATAATAATAGTTATCAGGATAAAGACAAGAGTAATACGGATAGTAACAATAGAATAAGGATAATAATAACAGTTATAGCGACAAGAATAATAGTAATAAGGATAATAATAATAGTTAAAAGGATAACGACAAGAGGAATAGAGATAATAATAATTGTAATAGGAATAGGGATAGTAATAATAGTAATAGGTATAATAATAACAGTTATAGCGATAATAATAATAGTAATAAGGATAAAGGCAAGAGTAATACGGATAGTAACAATAGAATAAGGATAATAATAACAGTTATAGCGATAATAATAATAATAATAAGGATAATAATAATGGTTATAAGGGTGAAGACATGAGGAATGTGGATAATAATAATAGTAATAAGAATAATAATAACAGATATAGCGATAATAATAACAGTAACAAGGATAGTAATAATAGTTATCAGGATAAAGACAAGAGTAATACGGATAGTAACAATAGAATAAGGATAATAATAACAGTTACAGAGACAAGAATAATAGTAATAAGGATACTAATAATAGTTATAGCGATAATAATGATAGTAATAAGAATAATAATAATAGTTGTAGCGATAATAATAATAGTAATAAGGATAATAATAATAGTTATAAGGATAAAGACAAGAGTAATACGGATATAATAATAGAATATGGATAATAATAACAGTTATAGCAATAATAATAATAGTAATAAGGATAATAATAATAGTTATAAGGGTGAAGACATGAGGATTGTGGATAATAATAATAGTAATAAGAATAATAATAACAGATATAGCGATAATAATAGTAATAAGGATAGTAATAATAGTTATCAGGATAAAGACAAGAGTAATACGGATAGTAACAATAGAATAAGGATAATAATAACAGTTACAGCGACAAGAATAATAGTAATAAGGATAATAATAATAGTTATAGCGATAATAATAATAATAATAATAATAATAAGCATAATAGTAATAGTTATAAGGATAAAGACAAGAATAATAGGGATAATAATAATAGTAATAGGAATGCTAATAACAGTTATAGCGATAATAATAATAGTAATAAGGATAATAATAATTGTTAAAACGATAACGACAAGAGGAATAGAGATAATAATAATAGTAATAGGAATAGGGATAGTAATAATAGTAATAGGTATAATAATAACAGTTATAGCGATAATAATGATAGTAATAAGGATAAAGGCAAGAGTAATACGGATAGTAACAATAGAATAAGGATAATAATAATAGATATAAGGATAAAGACAAGAGGAATAAGGATAGTAACAATAGAATAAGGATAATAATAACAGTTATAGCGATAATAATAATAGTAATAAGGATAATAATAACAGTCATAGCGATAATAATAATAATAATAATAAGGATAATAATAATAGTTATAAGGATAAAGACAAGAATAATAGGGATAATAATAATAGTAATAGGTATAATAATAACAGTTATAGCGATAATCATAATAGTAATATGGATAAAGGCAAGAGTAATACGGATAGTAACAATAGAATAAGGATAATAATAACAGTTATAGCGATAATAATAATAGTAATAAGGATAATAATAATAGTTATAGCGATAATAATAATAGTAATAAGGATAATAATAATAGTTATAAGGATAAAGACAAGAGGAATACGGATATAACAATAGAATATGGATAATAATAACAGTTATAGTGATAATAATAATAGTAATAAGGATAATAATAATAGTAATAAGGATAATAATAATAGTAATAAGGATAATAATAATAGTAATAAGAATAATAATAACAGATATAGCGATAATAATAATAGTAATAACGATCGTAATAATAGTTATCAGGATAAAGACAAGAGTAATACGGATAGTAACAATAGAATAAGGATAATAATAATAGTTATAAGGATAAAGACAAGAATAATAGGGATAATAATAATAGTAATAAGAATGCTAATAACACTTATAGCGATAATAATAATAGTAATAAAGATTAATAATAATAGTTGTAGCGATAATAATAATAGTAATAAGCATAATAATAACAGTTATAGCGATAATAATAATAGTAATAAGGATAATAATAATAGTTATAGCGATAATAATAATAGTAATAAGGACAATAATAATAGTTATAAGGATAAAGACAAGAGGAATACGGATATAAAAATAGAATATGGATAATAATAACAGTTATAGCGATAATAATAATAGTAATAACGATTAATAATAATTGTTGTAGCGATAATAATAATAGTAATAAGGATAATAATAACAGTTATAGCGATAATAATAATAGTAATAAGGATAACAATAATAGTTATAGCGATAATAATAATAGTAAAAAAAAAACAAATAATAGTTGTAGCGATAATAATAATAGTAATAAAGATTAATAATAATAGTTGTAGCGATAATAATAATAGTAATAAGCATAATAATAACAGTTATAGCGATAATAATAATAGTAATAAGGATAATAATAATAGTTATAGCGATAATAATAATAGTAATAAGGACAATAATAATAGTTATAAGGATAAAGACAAGAGGAATACGGATATAAAAATAGAATAAGGATAATAATAACAGTTACAGCGACAAGAATAATAGTAATAAGGATAATAATAATAGGTATAGCGACAAGAATAATCGTAATAAGGATAATAATAATAGTTAAAAGGATAACGACAAGAGGAATAGAGATAATAATAATAGTAATAGGAATAGGGATAGTAATAATAGTAATAGGTATAATAATAACAGTTATAGCGATAATAATAATAGTAATAAGGATAAAGGCAAGAGTAATACGGATAGTAACAATAGAATAAGGATAATAATAACAGTTATAGCGATAATAATAATAATAATAAGGATAATAATAATAGTTATAAGGATGAAGACATGAGGAATAGGGATAATAATAATAGTAATAAGAATAATAATAACAGTTATAGCGATAATAATAATAGTTACAAGAATAATAATAACTGTTATAGCGATAATAATAATAGTAATAAGGATAATAATAATAGTAATAAGGATAAAGGCAAGAGTAATACGGATAGTAACAATAGAATAAGGATAATAATAACAGTTATAGCGATAATAATAATAATAATAAGGATAATAATAATAGTTATCAGGATAAAGACAAGAGTAATACGGATAGTAACAATAGAATAAGGATAATAATAACAGTTACAGCGACAAGAATAATAGTAATAAGGATAATAATAATAGTTATAGCGATAATAATAATAATAATAATAATAAGCATAATAGTAATAGTTATAAGGATAAAGACAAGAATAATAGGGATAATAATAATAGTAATAGGAATGCTAATAACAGTTATAGCGATAATAATAATAGTAATAAGGATAATAATAATAGTTAAAACGATAACGACAAGAGGAATAGAGATAATAATAATAGTAATAGGAATAGGGATAGTAATAATAGTAATAGGTATAATAATAACAGTTATAGCGATAATAATAATAGTAATAAGGATAAAGGCAAGAGTAATACGGATAGTAACAATAGAATAAGGATAATAATAATAGTTATAAGGATAAAGACAAGAGGAATAAGGATAGTAACAATAGAATAAGGATAATAATAACAGTTATAGCGATAATAATAATAGTAATAAGGATAATAATAACAGTCATAGCGATAATAATAATAGTAATAATAAGGATAATAATAATAGTTATAAGGATAAAGACAAGAATAATAGGGATAATAATAATAGTAATAGGTATAATAATAACAGTTATAGCGATAATCATAATAGTAATATGGATAAAGGCAAGAGTAATACGGATAGTAACAATAGAATAAGGATAATAATAACAGTTATAGCGATAATAATAATAGTAATAAGGATAATAATAATAGTTATAGCGATAATAATAATAGTAATAAGGATAATAATAATAGTTATAAGGATAAAGACAAGAGGAATACGGATATAACAATAGAATATGGATAATAATAACAGTTATAGTGATAATAATAATAGTAATAAGGATAATAATAATAATAATAAGGATAATAATAATAGTAATAAGAATAATAATAACAGATATAGCGATAATAATAATAGTAATAACGATCGTAATAATAGTTATCAGGATAAAGACAAGAGTAATACGGATAGTAACAATAGAAGAAGGATAATAATAATAGTTATAAGGATAAAGACAAGAATAATAGGGATAATAATAATAGTAATAAGAATGCTAATAACACTTATAGCGATAATAATAATAGTAATAAAGATTAATAATAATAGTTGTAGCGATAATAATAATAGTAATAAGCATAATAATAACAGTTATAGCGATAATAATAATAGTAATAAGGATAATAATAATAGTTATAGCGATAATAATAATAGTAATAAGGACAATAATAATAGTTATAAGGATAAAGACAAGAGGAATACGGATATAAAAATAGAATATGGATAATAATAACAGTTATAGCGATAATAATAATAGTAATAACGATTAATAATAATTGTTGTAGCGATAATAATAATAGTAATAAGGATAATAATAACAGTTATAGCGATAATAATAATAGTAATAAGGATAACAATAATAGTTATAGCGATAATAATAATAGTAAAAAAAAAACAAATAATAGTTGTAGCGATAATAATAATAGTAATAAAGATTAATAATAATAGTTGTAGCGATAATAATAATAGTAATAAGCATAATAATAACAGTTATAGCGATAATAATAATAGTAATAAGGATAATAATAATAGTTATAGCGATAATAATAATAGTAATAAGGACAATAATAATAGTTATAAGGATAAAGACAAGAGGAATACGGATATAAAAATAGAATAAGGATAATAATAACAGTTACAGCGACAAGAATAATAGTAATAAGGATAATAATAATAGGTATAGCGATAATAATAATAGTAATAAGGATAATAATAATAGTTATAAGGATAAAGACAAGAGGAATAAGGATAGTAACAATAGAATAAGGATAATAATAACAGTTATAGCGATAATAATAATAGTAATAAGGATAATAATAACAGTCATAGCGATAATAATAATAATAATAATAAGCATAATAATAATAGTTATAAGGATAAAGACAAGAATAATAGGGATAATAATAGTAGTAATAAGAATACTAATAACAGTTATAGGAATAATAATTATAGTAATAAGGATAATAATAATAGTTAAAAGGATAACGACAAGAGGAATAGAGATAATAATAATAGTAATAAGGATAAAGGCAAGAGTAATACGGATAGTAACAATAGAATAAGGATAATAATAACAGTTATTGCGATAATAATAGTAGTTATAAGGATGAAGACATGAGGAATAGGGATAATAATAATAGTAATAAGAATAATAATGACAGTTATAGCGATAATAATAATAGTAATAAGGATAATAATAATAGTTATAGCGATAATAATAATAGTAATAAGGACAATAATAATAGTTATAAGGATAAAGACAAGAGGAATACGGATATAAAAATAGAATAAGGATAATAATAACAGTTACAGCGACAAGAATAATAGTAATAAGGATAATAATAATAGGTATAGCGACAAGAATAATCGTAATAAGGATAATAATAATAGTTAAAAGGATAACGACAAGAGGAATAGAGATAATAATAATAGTAATAGGAATAGGGATAGTAATAATAGTAATAGGTATAATAATAACAGTTATAGCGATAATAATAATAGTAATAAGGATAAAGGCAAGAGTAATACGGATAGTAACAATAGAATAAGGATAATAATAACAGTTATAGCGATAATAATAATAATAATAAGGATAATAATAATAGTTATAAGGATGAAGACATGAGGAATAGGGATAATAATAATAGTAATAAGAATAATAATAACAGTTATAGCGATAATAATAATAGTTACAAGAATAATAATAACTGTTATAGCGATAATAATAATAGTAATAAGGATAATAATAAAAGTAATAAGGATAAAGGCAAGAGTAATACGGATAGTAACAATAGAATAAGGATAATAATAACAGTTATAGCGATAATAATAATAATAATAAGGATAATAATAATAGTTATCAGGATAAAGACAAGAGTAATACGGATAGTAACAATAGAATAAGGATAATAATAACAGTTATAGCGATAATAATAATAGTAATAAGGACAATAATAATAGTTATAAGGATAAAGACAAGAGGAATACGGATATATCAATAGAATATGGATAATAATAACAGTTATAGCGACAAGAATAATAGTAATAAGGATAATAATAATAGTTAAAAGGATAACGACAAGAGGAATAGAGATAATAATAATTGTAATAGGAATAGGGATAGTAATAATAGTAATAGGTATAATAATAACAGTTATAGCGATAATAATAATAGTAATATGGATAAAGGCAAGAGTAATACGGATAGTAACAATAGAATAAGGATAATAATAACAGTTATAGCGATAATAATAATAATAATAAGGATAATAATAATAGTTATAGCGATAATAATAATAGTAATAAGGATAATAATAATAGTTATAAGGATAAAGACAAGAGGAATACGGATATAACAATAGAATATGGATAATAATAACAGTTATAGTGATAATAATAATAGTAATAAGGATGAAGACATGAGGAATAGGGATAATAATACTAGTAATAAGAATAATAATAACAGTTATAGCGATCATAATAATAGCAATAAGGATAGTAATAATAGAATAAGGATAATAATAACAGTTACAGCGACAAGAATAATAGTAATAAGGATAATAATAATAGTTCAAAGGATAACGACAAGAGGAATAGAGATAATAATAATAGTAATTTGAACAGGGATAGTAATAATAGTAATAGGTATAATAATAACAGTTATAGCGATAATAATAATAGTTACAAGAATAATAATAACTGTTATAGCGATAATAATAATAGTAATAAGGAAAATAATAATAGTTATAGCGATAATAATAATAGTAATAAGGATAATAATAATAGTTATATGGATAAAGACAAGAGGAATACGGATATAACAATAGAATATGGATAATAATAATAGTAATAACGATTAATAATAATAGTTGTAGCGATAATAATAATAGTTAAGGATAATAATAACAGTTATAGCGATAATAATAATAGTAATAAGGATAGTAATAATAGTTATAAGGATGAAGACATGAGGAATAGGGATAATAATAATAGTAATAAGAATAATAATAACAGATATAGCGATAATAATAATAGTAATAAGGATAGTAATAATAGTTATCCGGATAAAGACAAGAGTAATACGGATAGTAACAATAGAATATTGATAATAATAACAGTTACAGCGACAAGAATAATAGTAGTAAGGATAATAATAATAGTTAAAAGGATAACGACAAGAGGAATAGAGATAATAATAATAGTAATTTGAACAGGGATAGTAATAATAGTAATAGGTATAATAATAACAGTTATAGCGATAATAATAATAGTAATAAGGATAAAGGCAAGAGTAATACGGATAGTAACAATAGAATAAGGATAATAATAACAGTTATAGCGATAATAATAATAATAATACGGATAATAATATTAGTTATAAGGATGAAGACATGAGGAACATGGATAATAAAAATAGTAATAAGAATAATAATAACAGTTATAGCGATAATAATAATAGTAGTAAGGATAATAATAACAGCTATAGCCATAATAATAATAGTAATAAGGTTAATAATAACAGCTATAGCGATAATAATAATAATAATAAGGTCAATAATAATAGTTATAAGGATAAGGACAAGAATAATAGGGATGATAATAATAGTAATAAGAATAATAATAACAGTTATAGCGATAATAATAATAGTAATAAGGATAAAGGCAAGAGTAATACGGATAGTAACAATAGAATAAGGATAATAATAACAGTTATAGCGATAATAATAATAATAATACGGATAATAATAATAGTTATAAGGATGAAGATATGAGGAATAGGGATAATAATACTAGTAATAAGAATAATAATAAAAGTTATAGCGATCATAATAATAGCAATAAGGATAGTAGTAATAGAATAAGGATAATAATAACAGTTACAGCGACAAGAATAATAGTAATAAGGATAATAATAATAGTTCAAAGGATAACGACAAGAGGAATAGAGATAATAATAATAGGAATAGGAATAGGGATAGTAATAATAGTAATAGGTATAATAATAACAGTTATAGCGATAATAATAATAGTAATAAGGATAAAGGCAAGAGTAATACGGATAGTAACAATAGAATAAGGATAATAATAACAGTTATAGCGATAATAATAATAGTAATAAGGATAATAATAATACTTATAGCGATAATAATAATAATAATAAGGATAATAATAATAGTTATAAGGATGAAGACATGAGGAATAGGGATAATAATAATAGTAATAAGAATAATAATAACAGTTATAGCGATAATAATAATAGTTACAAGAATAATAATAACTGTTATAGCGATAATAATAATAGTAATAAGGATAATAATAATAGTTATAGCGATAATAATAATAGTAATAAGGATAATAATAATAGTTATAAGGATAAAGACAAGAGGAATACGGATAGTAACAATAGAATAAGGATAATAATAACAGTTACAGCGACAAGAATAATAGTAATAAGGATAATAATAATTGTTATAAGGATAAAGACAAGAATAATAGGGATAATAATAATAGTAATAAGAATACTAATAACAGTTATAGCGGTAATAATAATAGTAATAAGGATAATAATAATAGTTATAAGGATGAAGACATGAGGAATAGGGATAATAATAATAGTAATAAGAATAATAATAACAGATATAGCGATAATAATAATAGTAATAAGGATAGTAATAATAGTTATAAGGATGAAGACATGAGGAATAGGGATAATAATAATAGTAATAAGAATAATAATAACAGTTATAGCGATAATAATAATAGTTACAAGAATAATAATAACTGTTATAGCGATATAAATAATAGTAGTAAGGATAATAATAACAGCTATAGCGATAATAATAATAGTAATAAGGTTAATAATAACAGCTATAGCGATAATAATAATAGTAATAAGGTTAATAATAATAGTTATAAGGATAAAGACAAGAATAATAGGGATGATAATAATAGTAATAAGAATAATAATAACAGTTATAGCGATAATAATAATAGTAATAAGGATAAAGGCAAGAGTAATACGGATAGTAACAATAGAATAAGGATAATAATAACAGTTATAGCGATAATAATAATAATAATACGGATAATAATAATAGTTATAAGGATGAAGACATGAGGAATAGGGATAATAATACTAGTAATAAGAATAATAATAACAGTTATAGCGATCATAATAATAGCAACAAGGATAGTAATAATAGAATAAGGATAATAATAACAGTTACAGCGACAAGAATAATAGTAATAAGGATAATAATAATAGTTCAAAGGATAACGACAAGAGGAATAGAGATAATAATAATAGGAATAGGAATAGGGATAGTAATAATAGTAATAGGTATAATAATAACAGTTATAGCGATAATAATAAAAGTAATAAGGATAAAGGCAAGAGTAATACGGATAGTAACAATAGAATAAGGATAATAATAACAGTTATAGCGATAATAATAATAGTAATAAGGATAATAATAATACTTATAGCGATAATAATAATAGTAATAAGGATAATAATAATATTTATAAGGATAAAGACAAGAGGAATACGGATATAACAATAGAATATGGATAATAATAACAGTTATAGCGATAATAATAATAGTAATAAGGATAATAATAATAGTTATAGCGATAATAATAATAGTAATAAGGATTATAATAATAGTTATAAGGATAAAGACAAGAGGAATACGGATATAACAATAGAATATGGATAATAATAACAGTTATAGAGATAATAATAATAGTAATAACGATTAATAATAATAGTTGTAGCGATAATAATAATAGTAATAAGGATAATAATAACAGTTATAGCGATAATAATAATAGTAATAAGGATAAAGGCAAGAGTAATACGGATAGTAACAATAGAATAAGGATAATAATAACAGTTATAGCGATAATAATAATAATAATAAGGTTAATAATAATAGTTATAAGGATAAAGACAAGAATAATAGGGATGATAATAATAGTAATAAGAACAATAATAACAGTTATAGCGATAATAATAATAGTAA
The DNA here is from genome assembly GCA_945859555.1 of Megachile ligniseca. Lineage (NCBI taxonomy): Eukaryota > Metazoa > Arthropoda > Insecta > Hymenoptera > Megachilidae > Megachile > Megachile ligniseca. The sequence goes on along the minus strand of CAMAOC010000139.1, from coordinate 104,557 downwards.
TAAGGATAGTAATAATAGTTATAAGGATAAAGACAAGAGGAATACGGATATAACAATAGAATATGGATAATAATAACAGTTATAGCGATAATAATAATAGTAATAACGATTAATAATAATAGTTAAAAGGATAACGACAAGAGGAATAGAGATAATAATAATAGTAATAGGTATAGGGATAGTAATAATAGTAATAGGTATAATAATAACAGTTATAGCGATAATAATAATAGTAATAAGGATAAAGGCAAGAGTAATACGGATAGTAACAATAGAATAAGGATAATAGTAACAGTTATAGCGATAATAATAATAATAATAAGGATAATAATAATAGTTATAAGGTTGAGGACATGAGGAATAGGGATAATAATAATAGTAATAAGAATAATAATAACAGTTATAGCGATAATAATAATAGTTACAAGAATAATAATAACTGTTATAGCGATAATAATGATAGTAATAAGGAAAATAATAATAGTTATAGCGATAATAATAATAGTAATAAGGATAAAGGCAAGAGTAATACGCATAGTAACAATAGAATAAGGATAATAATAACAGTTACAGCGACAAGCATAATAGTAATAAGGATAATAATAATAATAGTTATAGCGATAATAATAATAGTAATAAGGATAAAGGCAAGAGTAATACGGATAGTAACAATAGAATAAGGAAAATAATAACAGTTATAGCGATAATAATAATAATAATAAGGATAATAATAATAGTTATCAGAATAAAGACAAGAGTAATACGGATAGTAACAATAGAATAAGGATAATAATAACAGTTATAGCGATAATAATAACAGTAATAAGGATAATAATAAGTCATAGCGATAATAATAATAATAATAATAAGGATAATAATAATAGTTATAAGGATAAAGACAAGAATAATAGGGATAATAATAATAGTAATAAGAATACTAATAACAGTTATAGCGATAATAATAATAGTAATAAGGATAATAATAATAGTTATAGCGATAATAATAATAGTAATAAGCATAATAATAATTGTCGTAAGGATAAAGACAAGAGGAATACGGATATATCAATAGAATATGGATAATAATAACAGTTATAGCGACAAGAATAATAGTAATAAGGATAATAATAATAGTTAAAAGGATAACGACAAGAGGAATAGAGATAATAATAATAGTAATAGGTATAGGGATAGTAATAATAGTAATAGGTATAATAATAACAGTTATAGCGATAATAATAATAGTAATAAGGATAAAGGCAAGAGTAATACGGATAGTAACAGTAGAATAAGGATAATAGTAACAGTTATAGCGATAATAATAATAATAATAAGGATAATAATAATAGTTATAAGGTTGAAGACATGAGGAATAGGGATAATAATAATAGTAATAAGAATAATAATAACAGTTATAGCGATAATAATAATAGTTACAAGAATAATAATAACTGTTATAGCGATAATAATAATCGTAATAAGGAAAATAATAATCGTTATAAGGATAAAGACAAGAGAAATACGGATAATAATATTAGTAATAAGAATAATTCTAACAGTAATAATGACAATAATAACATTTATAGCGATAATAATGATGGTAAGATGTATACGATTAATAGTTATAAGGATAAAGAGAAGAGTAATACGGATAGTAATAATGGAATAAGGATAATAATAACAGTTATAGCGATAATAGTAATAGTAATACGAATAATAATAAGTTATAGCGATATAAATAATAGTAATAAGGATAATAATAATAGTTATAAGGATGAAGACATGAGGAATAGGGATAATAATAATAGTAATAAGAATAATAATAACAGTTATAGCGATAATAATAATAGTAATAAGGATAGTAATAATAGTTATCAGGATAAAGACAAGAGTAATACGGATAGTAACAATAGAATAAGGATAATAATAACAGTTACAACGACAAGAATAATAGTTGTAAGGATAATAATAATAGTTAAAAGGATAACGACAAGAGGAATAGAGATAATAATAATAGTTATATTGATAATAATAATAATAGTAAGGATAATAATAATAGTTATAAGGATGAAGACATGAGGAATAGCGATAATAATAATAGTAATAAGAATAATAATAACAGTTATAGCGATAATAATAATAGTAATAAGGATAGTAATAATAGTTATAAGGATGAAGACAAGAGGAATACGGATAGTAACAATAGAATAAGGATAATAATAACAGTTATAGCGATAATAATAATAATAATAAGGATAATAATATTAGTTATAAGGATGAAGACATGAGGAACATGGATAATAAAAATAGTAATAAGAATAATAATAACAGTTATAGCGATAATAATAATAGTAGTAAGGATAATAATAACAGCTATAGCCATAATAATAATAGTAATAAGGTTAATAATAACAGCTATAGCGATAATAATAATAATAATAAGGTTAATAATAATAGTTATAAGGATAAGGACAAGAATAATAGGGATGATAATAATAGTAATAAGAATAATAATAACAGTTATAGCGATAATAATAATAGTAATAAGGATAAAGGCAAGAGTAATACGGATAGTAACAATAGAATAAGGATAATAATAACAGTTATAGCGATAATAATAATAATAATACGGATAATAATAATAGTTATAAGGATGAAGACATGAGGAATAGGGATAATAATACTAGTAATAAGAATAATAATAAAAGTTATAGCGATCATAATAATAGCAATAAGGATAGTAATAATAGAATAAGGATAATAATAACAGTTACAGCGACAAGAATAATAGTAATAAGGATAATAATAATAGTTCAAAGGATAACGACAAGAGGAATAGAGATAATAATAATAGGAATAGGAATAGGGATAGTAATAATAGTAATAGGTATAATAATAACAGTTATAGCGATAATAATAATAGTAATAAGGATAAAGGCAAGAGTAATACGGATAGTAACAATAGAATAAGGATAATAATAACAGTTATAGCGATAATAATAATAGTAATAAGGATAATAATAATACTTATAGCGATAATAATAATAATAATAAGGATAATAATAATAGTTATAAGGATGAAGACATGAGGAATAGGGATAATAATAATAGTAATAAGAATAATAATAACAGTTATAGCGATAATAATAATAGTTACAAGAATAATAATAACTGTTATAGCGATAATAATAATAGTAATAAGGATAATAATAATAGTTATAGCGATAATAATAATAGTAATAAGGATAATAATAATAGTTATAAGGATAAAGACAAGAGGAATACGGATAGTAACAATAGAATAAGGATAATAATAACAGTTACAGCGACAAGAATGATAGTAATAAGGATAATAATAATTGTTATAAGGATAAAGACAAGAATAATAGGGATAATAATAATAGTAATAAGAATACTAATAACAGTTATAGCGATAATAATAATAGTAATAAGGATAATAATAATAGTTATAAGGATGAAGACATGAGGAATAGGGATAATAATAATAGTAATAAGAATAATAATAACAGATATAGCGATAATAATAATAGTAATAAGAATAGTAATAATAGTTATAAGGATGAAGACATGAGGAATAGGGATAATAATAATAGTAATAAGAATAATAATAACAGATATAGCGATAATAATAATAGTAATAAGGATAGTAATAATAGTTATCCGGATAAAGACAAGAGTAATACGGATAGTAACAATAGAATAAGGATAATAATAACAGTTATAGCGATAATAATAATAATAATAAGGATAATAATAATAGTTATAAGGACGAAGACATGAGGAACATGGATAATAATAATAGTAATAAGAATAATAATAACAGTTATAGCGATAATAATAATAGTTACAAGAATAATAATAACTGTTATAGAGATATAAATAATAGTAGTAAGGATAATAATAACAGCTATAGCGATAATAATAATAGTAATAAGGTTAATAATAACAGCTATGGCGATAATAATAATAGTAATAAGGTTAATAATAATAGTTATAAGGATAAAGACAAGAATAATAGGGATGATAATAATAGTAATAAGAATAATAATAACAGTTATAGCGATAATAATAATAGTAATAAGGATAAAGGCAAGAGTAATACGGATAGTAACAATAGAATAAGGATAATAATAACAGTTATAGCGATAATAATAATAATAATACGGATAATAATAATAGTTATAAGGATGAAGACATGAGGAATAGGGATAATAATACTAGTAATAAGAATAATAATAACAGTTATAGCGATCATAAAAATAGCAATAAGGATAGTAATAATAGAATAAGGATAATAATAACAGTTACAGCGACAAGAATAATAGTAATAAGGATAATAATAATAGTTCAAAGGATAACGACAAGAGGAATAGAGATAATAATAATAGGAATAGGAATAGGGATAGTAATAATAGTAATAGGTATAATAATAACAGTTATAGCGATAATAATAAAAGTAATAAGGATAAAGGCAAGAGTAATACGGATAGTAACAATAGAATAAGGATAATAATAACAGTTATAGCGATAATAATAATAGTAATAAGGATAATAATAATACTTATAGCGATAATAATAATAGTAATAAGGATAATAATAATATTTATAAGGATAAAGACAAGAGGAATACGGATATAACAATAGAATATGGATAATAATAACAGTTATAGCGATAATAATAATAGTAATAAGGATAATAATAATAGTTATAGCGATAATAATAATAGTAATAAGGATTATAATAATAGTTATAAGGATAAAGACAAGAGGAATACGGATATAACAATAGAATATGGATAATAATAACAGTTATAGAGATAATAATAATAGTAATAACGATTAATAATAATAGTTGTAGCGATAATAATAATAGTAATAAGGATAATAATAACAGTTATAGCGATAATAATAATAGTAATAAGGATAAAGGCAAGAGTAATACGGATAGTAACAATAGAATAAGGATAATAATAACCGTTATAGCGGTAATAATAATAGTAATAAGGATAATAATAATAGTTATAAGGATAAAGACAAGAATAATAGGGATGATAATAATAGTAATAAGAACAATAATAACAGTTATAGCGATAATAATAATAGTAATAAGGATAGTAATAATTGTTATAAGGATAAAGACAAGAGGAATACGGATATAACAATAGAATATGGATAATAATAACAGTTATGGCGATAATAATAATAGTAATAACGATTAATAATAATAGTTAAAAGGATAACGACAAGAGGAATAGAGATAATAATAATAGTAATAGGTATAGGGATAGTAATAATAGTAATAGGTATAATAATAACAGTTATAGCGATAATAATAATAGTAATAAGGATAATAATAATAGTTATAGCGATAATAATAATAGTAATAAGGATAATAATAATTGTTATAAGGATAAAGACAAGAGGAATACGGATATATCAATAGAATATGGATAATAATAACAGTTATAGCGACAAGAATAATAGTAATAAGGATAATAATAATAGTTAAAAGGATAACGACAAGAGGAATAGAGATAATAATAATAGTAATAGGTATAGGGATAGTAATAATAGTAATAGGTATAATAATAACAGTTATAGCGATAATAATAATAGTAATAAGGATAAAGGCAAGAGTAATACGGATAGTAACAGTAGAATAAGGATAATAGTAACAGTTATAGCGATAATAATAATAATAATAAGGATAATAATAATAGTTATAAGGTTGAAGACATGAGGAATAGGGATAATAATAATAGTAATAAGAATAATAATAACAGTTATAGCGATAATAATAATAGTTACAAGAATAATAATAACTGTTATAGCGATAATAATAATAGTAATAAGGAAAATAATAATCGTTATAAGGATAAAGACAAGAGAAATACGGATAATAATATTAGTAATAAGAATAATTATAACAGTAATAATGACAATAATAACATTTATAGCGATAATAATGATGGTAAGATGTATACGATTAATAGTTATAAGGATAAAGAGAAGAGTAATACGGATAGTAATAATGGAATAAGGATAATAATAACAGTTATAGCGATAATAGTAATAGTAATACGAATAATAATAAGTTATAGCGATATAAATAATAGTAATAAGGATAATAATAATAGTTATAAGGATGAAGACATGAGGAATAGGGATAATAATAATAGTAATAAGAATAATAATAACAGTTATAGCGATAATAATAATAGTAATAAGGATAGTAATAATAGTTATCAGGATAAAGACAAGAGTAATACGGATAGTAACAATAGAATAAGGATAATAATAACAGTTACAACGACAAGAATAATAGTTGTAAGGATAATAATAATAGTTAAAAGGATAACGACAAGAGGAATAGAGATAATAATAATAGTTATATTGATAATAATAATAATAGTAAGGATAATAATAATAGTTATAAGGATGAAGACATGAGGAATAGCGATAATAATAATAGTAATAAGGATAGTAATAATAGTTATAAGGATGAAGACATGAGGAATAGGGATAATAATAATAGTAATAGGAATAATAATAATAGTTATAGCGATAATAATAATAGTAATAAGGATAATAATAATAGTTATAAGGAAGAAGACATGAGGAATAGGGATAATAATAATAGTAATAATAATAATAATAACAGATATAGCGATAATAATAATAGTAATAAGGATAGTAATAATAGTTATCCGGATAAAGACAAGAGTAATACGGATAGTAACAATAGAATATTGATAATAATAACAGTTACAGCGACAAGAATAATAGTAGTAAGGATAATAATAATAGTTAAAAGGATAACGACAAGAGGAATAGAGATAATAATAATAGTAATTTGAACAGGGATAGTAATAATAGTAATAGGTATAATAATAACAGTTATAGCGATAATAATGATAGTAATAAGGATAAAGGCAAGAGTAATACGGATAGTAACAATAGAATAAGGATAATAATAACAGTTATAGCGATAATAATAATAATAGTTATAAGGTTGAAGACATGAGGAACATGGATAATAATAATAGTAATAAGAATAATAATAACAGTTATAGCGATAATAACAATAGTTACAAGAATAATAATAACTGTTATAGCGATATAAATAATAGTAGTAAGTATAATAATAACAGCTATAGCGATAATAATAATAGTAATAAGGTTAATAATAACAGCTATAGCGATAATAATAATAGTAATAAGGTTAATAATAATAGTTATAAGGATAAAGACAAGAATAATAGGGATGATAATAATAGTAATAAGAATAATAATAACAGTTATAGCGATAATAATAATAGTAATAAGGATAGTAATAATAGTTATAAGGATAAAGACAAGAGGAATACGGATATAACAATAGAATATGGATAATAATAACAGTTATAGCGATAATAATAATAGTAATAACGATTAACAATAATAGTTAAAAGGATAACGACAAGAGGAATAGAGATAATAATAATAGTAATAAGGATAAAGGCAAGAGTAATACGGATAGTAACAATAGAATAAGGATAATAGTAACAGTTATAGCGATAATAATAATAATAATAAGGATAATAATAATAGTTATAAGGTTGAAGACATGAGGAATAGGGATAACAATAATAGTAATAAGAATAATTATAACAGTAATAATGACAATAATAACATTTATAGCGATAATAATGATAGTAAGATGTATACGAATAATAGTTATAAGGATAAAGAGAAGAGTAATACGGATAGTAATAATGGAATAAGGATAATAATAACAGTTATAGCGATAATAGTAATAGTAATACGAATAATAATAAGAGTTATAGCGATATAAATAATAGTAATAAGGATAATAATAATAGTTATAAGGATGAAGACACGAGGAATAGGGATAATAATAATAGTAATAAGAATAATAATAACAGTTATAGCGATAATAATAATAGTAATAAGGATAGTAATAATAGTTATCAGGATAAAGACAAGAGTAATACGGATAGTAACAATAGAATAAGGATAATAATAACAGTTACAACGACAAGAATAATAGTTGTAAGGATAATAATAATAGTTAAAAGGATAACGACAAGAGGAATAGAGATAATAATAATAGTTATATTGATAATAATAATAATAGTAAGGATAATAATAATAGTTATAAGGATGAAGACATGAGGAATAGGGATAATAATAATAGTAATAAGAATAATAATAACAGATATAGCGATAATAATAATAGTAATAAGGATAGTAATAATAGTTATAGCGATAATAATAATAGTAATAAGGATAATAATAATAGTTATAAGGATAAAGACAAGAGGAATACGGATATAACAATAGAATATGGATAATACTAACAGTTATAGCGATAATAATAATAGTAATAAGGATAATAATAATAGTTGTAGCGATAATAATAATAGTAATAAGGATAATAATAACAGTTATAGCGATAATAATAATAGTAATAAGAATAATAATAACAGTTATAGCGATAATAATAATAGTAATAAGGATAGTAATAATAGTTATAAGGATAAAGACAAGAGGAATACGGATATAACAATAGAATATGGATAATAATAACAGTTATAGCGATAATATTAATAGTAATAACGATTAATAATAATAGTTGTAGCGATAATAATAATAGTTAAGGATAATAATAACAGTTATAGCGATAATAATAATAGTAATAAGGATAATAATAATAGTTGTAGCGATAATAATAATAGTAATAAGGATAATAATAACAGCTATAGCGATAATAATAATAGTAATAAGGTTAATAATAATAGTTATAAGGATAAAGACAAGAATAATAGGGATGATAATAATAGTAATAAGAATAATAATAACAGTTATAGCGATAATAATAATAGTAATAAGGATAGTAATAATGGTTATAAGGATAAAGACAAGAGGAATACGGATATAACAATAGAATATGGATAATAATAACAGTTATAGCGATAATAATAATAGTAATAACGATTAACAATAATAGTTAAAAGGATAACGACAAGAGGAATAGAGATAATAATAATAGTAATAAGGATAAAGGCAAGAGTAATACGGATAGTAACAATAGAATAAGGATAATAGTAACAGTTATAGCGATAATAATAATAATAATAAGGATAATAATAATAGTTATAAGGTTGAAGACATGAGGAATAGGGATAACAATAATAGTAATAAGAATAATTATAACAGTAATAATGACAATAATAACATTTATAGCGATAATAATGATAGTAAGATGTATACGAATAATAGTTATAAGGATAAAGAGAAGAGTAATACGGATAGTAATAATGGAATAAGGATAATAATAACAGTTATAGCGATAATAGTAATAGTAATACGAATAATAATAAGAGTTATAGCGATATAAATAATAGTAATAAGGATAATAATAATAGTTATAAGGATGAAGACATGAGGAATAGGGATAATAATAATAGTAATAAGAATAATAATAACAGTTATAGCGATAATAATAATAGTAATAAGGATAGTAATAATAGTTATCAGGATAAAGACAAGAGTAATACGGATAGTAACAATAGAATAAGGATAATAATAACAGTTACAACGACAAGAATAATAGTTGTAAGGATAATAATAATAGTTAAAAGGATAACGACAAGAGGAATAGAGATAATAATAATAGTTATATTGATAATAATAATAATAGTAAGGATAATAATAATAGTTATAAGGATGAAGACATGAGGAATAGGGATAATAATAATAGTAATAAGGATAATAATAATAGTTATAGCGATAATAATAATAGTAATAAGGATAATAATAATAGTTATAAGGAAGAAGACATGAGGAATAGGGATAATAATAATAGTAATAAGAATAATAATAACAGATATAGCGATAATAATAATAGTAATAAGGATAGTAATAATAGTTATAGCGATAATAATAATAGTAATAAGGATAATAATAATAGTTATAAGGATAAAGACAAGAGGAATACGGATATAACAATAGAATATGGATAATAATAACAGTTATAGCGATAATAATAATAGTAATAACGATTAATAATAATAGTTGTAGCGATAATAATAATAGTTAAGGATAATAATAACAGTTATAGCGATAATAATAATAGTAATAAGGATAATAATAATAGTTGTAGCGATAATAATAATAGTAATAAGGATAATAATAACAGTTATAGCGATAATAATAATAGTAATAAGAATAATAATAACAGTTATAGCGATAATAATAATAGTAATAAGGATAGTAATAATAGTTATAAGGATAAAGACAAGAGGAATACGGATATAACAATAGAATATGGATAATAATAACAGTTATAGCGATAATAATAATAGTAATAACGATTAATAATAATAGTTGTAGCGATAATAATAATAGTAATAAGGATAATAATAACAGCTATATAGATAATAATAATAGTTATAAGGATAATAATAATTGTTATAAGGATAAAGACAAGAGGAATACGGATATATCAATAGAATATGGATAATAATAACAGTTATAGCGACAAGAATAATAGTAATAAGGATAATAATAATAGTTAAAAGGATAACGACAAGAGGAATAGAGATAATAATAATAGTAATAGGTATAGGGATAGTAATAATAGTAATAGGTATAATAATAACAGTTATAGCGATAATAATAATAGTAATAAGGATAAAGGCAAGAGTAATACGCATAGTAACAATAGAATAAGGATAATAATAACAGTTACAGCGACAAGCATAATAGTAATAAGGATAATAATAATAATAGTTATAGCGATAATAATAATAGTAATAAGGATAAAGGCAAGAGTAATACGGATAGTAACAATAGAATAAGGAAAATAATAACAGTTATAGCGATAATAATAATAATAATAAGGATAATAATAATAGTTATCAGAATAAAGACAAGAGTAATACGGATAGTAACAATAGAATAAGGATAATAATAACAGTTATAGCGATAATAATAACAGTAATAAGGATAATAATAAGTCATAGCGATAATAATAATAATAATAATAAGGATAATAATAATAGTTATAAGGATAAAGACAAGAATAATAGGGATAATAATAATAGTAATAAGAATACTAATAACAGTTATAGCGATAATAATAATAGTAATAAGGATAATAATAATAGTTATAGCGATAATAATAATAGTAATAAGGATAATAATAATTGTTATAAGGATAAAGACAAGAGGAATACGGATATATCAATAGAATATGGATAATAATAACAGTTATAGCGACAAGAATAATAGTAATAAGGATAATAATAATAGTTAACAGGATAACGACAAGAGGAATAGAGATAATAATAATAGTAATAGGTATAGGGATAGTAATAATAGTAATAGGTATAATAATAACAGTTATAGCGATAATAATAATAGTAATAAGGATAAAGGCAAGAGTAATACGGATAGTAACAGTAGAATAAGGATAATAGTAACAGTTATAGCGATAATAATAATAATAATAAGGATAATAATAATAGTTATAAGGTTGAAGACATGAGGAATAGGGATAATAATAATAGTAATAAGAATAATAATAACAGTTATAGCGATAATAATAATAGTTACAAGAATAATAATAACTGTTATAGCGATATAAATAATAGTAGTAAGTATAATAATAACAGCTATAGCGATAATAATAATAGTAATAAGGTTAATAATAACAGCTATAGCGATAATAATAATAGTAATAAGGTTAATAATAATAGTTATAAGGATAAAGACAAGAATAATAGGGATGATAATAATAGTAATAAGAATAATAATAACAGTTATAGCGATAATAATAATAGTAATAAGGATAGTAATAATAGTTATAAGGATAAAGACAAGAGGAATACGGATATAACAATAGAATATGGATAATAATAACAGTTATAGCGATAATAATAATAGTAATAACGATTAACAATAATAGTTAAAAGGATAACGACAAGAGGAATAGAGATAATAATAATAGTAATAAGGATAAAGGCAAGAGTAATACGGATAGTAACAATAGAATAAGGATAATAGTAACAGTTATAGCGATAATAATAATAATAATAAGGATAATAATAATAGTTATAAGGTTGAAGACATGAGGAATAGGGATAACAATAATAGTAATAAGAATAATTATAACAGTAATAATGACAATAATAACATTTATAGCGATAATAATGATAGTAAGATGTATACGAATAATAGTTATAAGGATAAAGAGAAGAGTAATACGGATAGTAATAATGGAATAAGGATAATAATAACAGTTATAGCGATAATAGTAATAGTAATACGAATAATAATAAGAGTTATAGCGATATAAATAATAGTAATAAGGATAATAATAATAGTTATAAGGATGAAGACATGAGGAATAGGGATAATAATAATAGTAATAAGAATAATAATAACAGTTATAGCGATAATAATAATAGTAATAAGGATAGTAATAATAGTTATCAGGATAAAGACAAGAGTAATACGGATAGTAACAATAGAATAAGGATAATAATAACAGTTACAACGACAAGAATAATAGTTGTAAGGATAATAATAATAGTTAAAAGGATAACGACAAGAGGAATAGAGATAATAATAATAGTTATATTGATAATAATAATAATAGTAAGGATAATAATAATAGTTATAAGGATGAAGACATGAGGAATAGGGATAATAATAATAGTAATAAGGATAATAATAATAGTTATAGCGATAATAATAATAGTAATAAGGATAATAATAATAGTTATAAGGAAGAAGACATGAGGAATAGGGATAATAATAATAGTAATAAGAATAATAATAACAGATATAGCGATAATAATAATAGTAATAAGGATAGTAATAATAGTTATAGCGATAATAATAATAGTAATAAGGATAATAATAATAGTTATAAGGATAAAGACAAGAGGAATACGGATATAACAATAGAATAAGGATAATAATAATAGTTATAAGGATGAAGACATGAGGAACATGGATAATAATAATAGTAATAAGAATAATAATAACAGTTATAGCGATAATAACAATAGTTACAAGAATAATAATAACTGTTATAGCGATATAAATAATAGTAGTAAGTATAATAATAACAGCTATAGCGATAATAATAATAGTAATAAGGTTAATAATAATAGTTATAAGGATAAAGACAAGAATAATAGGGATGATAATAATAGTAATAAGAATAATAATAACAGTTATAGCGATAATAATAATAGTAATAAGGATAGTAATAATAGTTATAAGGATAAAGACAAGAGGAATACGGATATAACAATAGAATATGGATAATAATAACAGTTATAGCGACAAGAATAATAGTAATAAGGATAATAATAATAGTTAAAAGGATAACGACAAGAGGAATAGAGATAATAATAATAGTAATAGGTATAGGGATAGTAATAATAGTAATAGGTATAATAATAACAGTTATAGCGATAATAATAATAGTAATAAGGATAAAGGCAAGAGTAATACGCATAGTAACAATAGAATAAGGATAATAATAACAGTTACAGCGACAAGCATAATAGTAATAAGGATAATAATAATAATAGTTATAGCGATAATAATAATAGTAATAAGGATAAAGGCAAGAGTAATACGGATAGTAACAATAGAATAAGGAAAATAATAACAGTTATAGCGATAATAATAATAATAATAAGGATAATAATAATAGTTATCAGAATAAAGACAAGAGTAATACGGATAGTAACAATAGAATAAGGATAATAATAACAGTTATAGCGATAATAATAACAGTAATAAGGATAATAATAAGTCATAGCGATAATAATAATAATAATAATAAGGATAATAATAATAGTTATAAGGATAAAGACAAGAATAATAGGGATAATAATAATAGTAATAAGAATACTAATAACAGTTATAGCGATAATAATAATAGTAATAAGGATAATAATAATAGTTATAGCGATAATAATAATAGTAATAAGGATAATAATAATTGTTATAAGGATAAAGACAAGAGGAATACGGATATATCAATAGAATATGGATAATAATAACAGTTATAGCGACAAGAATAATAGTAATAAGGATAATAATAATAGTTAAAAGGATAACGACAAGAGGAATAGAGATAATAATAATAGTAATAGGTATAGGGATAGTAATAATAGTAATAGGTATAATAATAACAGTTATAGCGATAATAATAATAGTAATAAGGATAAAGGCAAGAGTAATACGGATAGTAACAGTAGAATAAGGATAATAGTAACAGTTATAGCGATAATAATAATAATAATAAGGATAATAATAATAGTTATAAGGTTGAAGACATGAGGAATAGGGATAATAATAATAGTAATAAGAATAATAATAACAGTTATAGCGATAATAATAATAGTTACAAGAATAATAATAACTGTTATAGCGATAATAATAATAGTAATAAGGAAAATAATAATCGTTATAAGGATAAAGACAAGAGAAATACGGATAATAATATTAGTAATAAGAATAATTATAACAGTAATAATGACAATAATAACATTTATAGCGATAATAATGATGGTAAGATGTATACGATTAATAGTTATAAGGATAAAGAGAAGAGTAATACGGATAGTAATAATGGAATAAGGATAATAATAACAGTTATAGCGATAATAGTAATAGTAATACGAATAATAATAAGTTATAGCGATATAAATAATAGTAATAAGGATAATAATAATAGTTATAAGGATGAAGACATGTGGAATAGGGATAATAATAATAGTAATAAGAATAATAATAACAGTTATAGCGATAATAATAATAGTAATAAGGATAGTAATAATAGTTATCAGGATAAAGACAAGAGTAATACGGATAGTAACAATAGAATAAGGATAATAATAACAGTTACAACGACAAGAATAATAGTTGTAAGGATAATAATAATAGTTAAAAGGATAACGACAAGAGGAATAGAGATAATAATAATAGTTATATTGATAATAATAATAATAGTAAGGATAATAATAATAGTTATAAGGATGAAGACATGAGGAATAGCGATAATAATAATAGTAATAAGGATAGTAATAATAGTTATAAGGATGAAGACATGAGGAATAGGGATAATAATAATAGTAATAAGAATAATAATAATAGTTATAGCGATAATAATAATAGTAATAAGGATAATAATAATAGTTATAAGGAAGAAGACATGAGGAATAGGGATAATAATAATAGTAATAATAATAATAATAACAGATATAGCGATAATAATAATAGTAATAAGGATAGTAATAATAGTTATCCGGATAAAGACAAGAGTAATACGGATAGTAACAATAGAATATTGATAATAATAACAGTTACAGCGACAAGAATAATAGTAGTAAGGATAATAATAATAGTTAAAAGGATAACGACAAGAGGAATAGAGATAATAATAATAGTAATTTGAACAGGGATAGTAATAATAGTAATAGGTATAATAATAACAGTTATAGCGATAATAATGATAGTAATAAGGATAAAGGCAAGAGTAATACGGATAGTAACAATAGAATAAGGATAATAATAACAGTTATAGCGATAATAATAATAATAGTTATAAGGTTGAAGACATGAGGAACATGGATAATAATAATAGTAATAAGAATAATAATAACAGTTATAGCGATAATAACAATAGTTACAAGAATAATAATAACTGTTATAGCGATATAAATAATAGTAGTAAGTATAATAATAACAGCTATAGCGATAATAATAATAGTAATAAGGTTAATAATAACAGCTATAGCGATAATAATAATAGTAATAAGGTTAATAATAATAGTTATAAGGATAAAGACAAGAATAATAGGGATGATAATAATAGTAATAAGAATAATAATAACAGTTATAGCGATAATAATAATAGTAATAAGGATAGTAATAATAGTTATAAGGATAAAGACAAGAGGAATACGGATATAACAATAGAATATGGATAATAATAACAGTTATAGCGATAATAATAATAGTAATAACGATTAACAATAATAGTTAAAAGGATAACGACAAGAGGAATAGAGATAATAATAATAGTAATAAGGATAAAGGCAAGAGTAATACGGATAGTAACAATAGAATAAGGATAATAGTAACAGTTATAGCGATAATAATAATAATAATAAGGATAATAATAATAGTTATAAGGTTGAAGACATGAGGAATAGGGATAACAATAATAGTAATAAGAATAATTATAACAGTAATAATGACAATAATAACATTTATAGCGATAATAATGATAGTAAGATGTATACGAATAATAGTTATAAGGATAAAGAGAAGAGTAATACGGATAGTAATAATGGAATAAGGATAATAATAACAGTTATAGCGATAATAGTAATAGTAATACGAATAATAATAAGAGTTATAGCGATATAAATAATAGTAATAAGGATAATAATAATAGTTATAAGGATGAAGACATGAGGAATAGGGATAATAATAATAGTAATAAGAATAATAATAACAGTTATAGCGATAATAATAATAGTAATAAGGATAGTAATAATAGTTATCAGGATAAAGACAAGAGTAATACGGATAGTAACAATAGAATAAGGATAATAATAACAGTTACAACGACAAGAATAATAGTTGTAAGGATAATAATAATAGTTAAAAGGATAACGACAAGAGGAATAGAGATAATAATAATAGTTATATTGATAATAATAATAATAGTAAGGATAATAATAATAGTTATAAGGATGAAGACATGAGGAATAGGGATAATAATAATAGTAATAAGGATAATAATAATAGTTATAGCGATAATAATAATAGTAATAAGGATAATAATAATAGTTATAAGGAAGAAGACATGAGGAATAGGGATAATAATAATAGTAATAAGAATAATAATAACAGATATAGCGATAATAATAATAGTAATAAGGATAGTAATAATAGTTATAGCGATAATAATAATAGTAATAAGGATAATAATAATAGTTATAAGGATAAAGACAAGAGGAATACGGATATAACAATAGAATAAGGATAATAATAATAGTTATAAGGATGAAGACATGAGGAACATGGATAATAATAATAGTAATAAGAATAATAATAACAGTTATAGCGATAATAACAATAGTTACAAGAATAATAATAACTGTTATAGCGATATAAATAATAGTAGTAAGTATAATAATAACAGCTATAGCGATAATAATAATAGTAATAAGGTT
The DNA here is from genome assembly GCA_945859555.1 of Megachile ligniseca. NCBI lineage: Eukaryota > Metazoa > Arthropoda > Insecta > Hymenoptera > Megachilidae > Megachile > Megachile ligniseca. The sequence continues at coordinate 87,263 of CAMAOC010000139.1, read as the reverse complement.
AATAATAATAGTTATAAGGATAAAGACAAGAATAATAGGGATGATAATAATAGTAATAAGAATAATAATAACAGTTATAGCGATAATAATAATAGTAATAAGGATAGTAATAATAGTTATAAGGATAAAGACAAGAGGAATACGGATATAACAATAGAATATGGATAATAATAACAGTTATAGCGATAATAATAATAGTAATAACGATTAACAATAATAGTTAAAAGGATAACGACAAGAGGAATAGAGATAATAATAATAGTAATAAGGATAAAGGCAAGAGTAATACGGATAGTAACAATAGAATAAGGATAATAGTAACAGTTATAGCGATAATAATAATAATAATAAGGATAATAATAATAGTTATAAGGTTGAAGACATGAGGAATAGGGATAACAATAATAGTAATAAGAATAATTATAACAGTAATAATGACAATAATAACATTTATAGCGATAATAATGATAGTAAGATGTATACGAATAATAGTTATAAGGATAAAGAGAAGAGTAATACGGATAGTAATAATGGAATAAGGATAATAATAACAGTTATAGCGATAATAGTAATAGTAATACGAATAATAATAAGAGTTATAGCGATATAAATAATAGTAATAAGGATAATAATAATAGTTATAAGGATGAAGACACGAGGAATAGGGATAATAATAATAGTAATAAGAATAATAATAACAGTTATAGCGATAATAATAATAGTAATAAGGATAGTAATAATAGTTATCAGGATAAAGACAAGAGTAATACGGATAGTAACAATAGAATAAGGATAATAATAACAGTTACAACGACAAGAATAATAGTTGTAAGGATAATAATAATAGTTAAAAGGATAACGACAAGAGGAATAGAGATAATAATAATAGTTATATTGATAATAATAATAATAGTAAGGATAATAATAATAGTTATAAGGATGAAGACATGAGGAATAGGGATAATAATAATAGTAATAAGAATAATAATAACAGATATAGCGATAATAATAATAGTAATAAGGATAGTAATAATAGTTATAGCGATAATAATAATAGTAATAAGGATAATAATAATAGTTATAAGGATAAAGACAAGAGGAATACGGATATAACAATAGAATATGGATAATACTAACAGTTATAGCGATAATAATAATAGTAATAAGGATAATAATAATAGTTGTAGCGATAATAATAATAGTAATAAGGATAATAATAACAGTTATAGCGATAATAATAATAGTAATAAGAATAATAATAACAGTTATAGCGATAATAATAATAGTAATAAGGATAGTAATAATAGTTATAAGGATAAAGACAAGAGGAATACGGATATAACAATAGAATATGGATAATAATAACAGTTATAGCGATAATATTAATAGTAATAACGATTAATAATAATAGTTGTAGCGATAATAATAATAGTTAAGGATAATAATAACAGTTATAGCGATAATAATAATAGTAATAAGGATAATAATAATAGTTGTAGCGATAATAATAATAGTAATAAGGATAATAATAACAGCTATAGCGATAATAATAATAGTAATAAGGTTAATAATAATAGTTATAAGGATAAAGACAAGAATAATAGGGATGATAATAATAGTAATAAGAATAATAATAACAGTTATAGCGATAATAATAATAGTAATAAGGATAGTAATAATAGTTATAAGGATAAAGACAAGAGGAATACGGATATAACAATAGAATATGGATAATAATAACAGTTATAGCGATAATAATAATAGTAATAACGATTAACAATAATAGTTAAAAGGATAACGACAAGAGGAATAGAGATAATAATAATAGTAATAAGGATAAAGGCAAGAGTAATACGGATAGTAACAATAGAATAAGGATAATAGTAACAGTTATAGCGATAATAATAATAATAATAAGGATAATAATAATAGTTATAAGGTTGAAGACATGAGGAATAGGGATAACAATAATAGTAATAAGAATAATTATAACAGTAATAATGACAATAATAACATTTATAGCGATAATAATGATAGTAAGATGTATACGAATAATAGTTATAAGGATAAAGAGAAGAGTAATACGGATAGTAATAATGGAATAAGGATAATAATAACAGTTATAGCGATAATAGTAATAGTAATACGAATAATAATAAGAGTTATAGCGATATAAATAATAGTAATAAGGATAATAATAATAGTTATAAGGATGAAGACATGAGGAATAGGGATAATAATAATAGTAATAAGAATAATAATAACAGTTATAGCGATAATAATAATAGTAATAAGGATAGTAATAATAGTTATCAGGATAAAGACAAGAGTAATACGGATAGTAACAATAGAATAAGGATAATAATAACAGTTACAACGACAAGAATAATAGTTGTAAGGATAATAATAATAGTTAAAAGGATAACGACAAGAGGAATAGAGATAATAATAATAGTTATATTGATAATAATAATAATAGTAAGGATAATAATAATAGTTATAAGGATGAAGACATGAGGAATAGGGATAATAATAATAGTAATAAGGATAATAATAATAGTTATAGCGATAATAATAATAGTAATAAGGATAATAATAATAGTTATAAGGAAGAAGACATGAGGAATAGGGATAATAATAATAGTAATAAGAATAATAATAACAGATATAGCGATAATAATAATAGTAATAAGGATAGTAATAATAGTTATAGCGATAATAATAATAGTAATAAGGATAATAATAATAGTTATAAGGATAAAGACAAGAGGAATACGGATATAACAATAGAATATGGATAATAATAACAGTTATAGCGATAATAATAATAGTAATAACGATTAATAATAATAGTTGTAGCGATAATAATAATAGTTAAGGATAATAATAACAGTTATAGCGATAATAATAATAGTAATAAGGATAATAATAATAGTTGTAGCGATAATAATAATAGTAATAAGGATAATAATAACAGTTATAGCGATAATAATAATAGTAATAAGAATAATAATAACAGTTATAGCGATAATAATAATAGTAATAAGGATAGTAATAATAGTTATAAGGATAAAGACAAGAGGAATACGGATATAACAATAGAATATGGATAATAATAACAGTTATAGCGATAATAATAATAGTAATAACGATTAATAATAATAGTTGTAGCGATAATAATAATAGTAATAAGGATAATAATAACAGCTATATAGATAATAATAATAGTTATAAGGATAATAATAATTGTTATAAGGATAAAGACAAGAGGAATACGGATATATCAATAGAATATGGATAATAATAACAGTTATAGCGACAAGAATAATAGTAATAAGGATAATAATAATAGTTAAAAGGATAACGACAAGAGGAATAGAGATAATAATAATAGTAATAGGTATAGGGATAGTAATAATAGTAATAGGTATAATAATAACAGTTATAGCGATAATAATAATAGTAATAAGGATAAAGGCAAGAGTAATACGGATAGTAACAATAGAATAAGGATAATAATAACAGTTATAGCGATAATAATAATAATAATAAGGATAATAATAATATTTATAAGGTTGAAGACATGAGGAATAGGGATAATAATAATAGTAATAAGAATAATTATAACAGTAATAATGATATTAATAACATGTATAGCGATAATAATGATAGTAAGATGTATACGAATAATAGTTATAAGGATAAAGAGAAGAGTAATACGGATAGTAATAATGGAACAAGGATAATAATAACAGTTACAGCGACAAGAATAATAGTAATAAGGATAATAATAATAGTTAAAAGGATAAAGACAAGAGGAATAGGGATAATAATAATAGTAATGAGAATAATAATAACAGTCATAGCGCTAATAATAACAGTAATAAGGATAATAATAATAGTTATAAGGATAAAGACATGAGTAATACGGATAGTCACAATAGAATAAGGATAATATTAACATTTATAGCGATAATAATAATAGTAATAAGCATAATAATAACAGTTATAGCGATAATAATAATAGTAATAAGGATAATAATAATAGTTATAAGGATAAAGGCAAGAGGAATACGGGTATAACAATAGAATATGGATAATAATAACAGTTATAGCGATAATAATAATAGTAATAAAGATAATAATAATAGTTATATCGATAATAATAATAGTGATAAGGATAATAATAATAGTTACAAGGATAAAGACATGAGTAATACGGATAGTCACAATAGAATAAGGATAATAATATCATTTATAGCGATAATAATAATAGTAATAAGTATACGAATAATAGTTATAAGGATAAAGAGAAGAGTAATACGGATAGTAATAATGGAACAAGGATAATAATAACAGTTATAGCGATAATAGTAATAGTAATAAGGATAGTAATAATAGTTATCAGGATAAAGACAAGAGTAATACGGATAGTAACAATAGAATAAGGATAATAATAACAGTTACAGAGACAAGAATAATAGTAATAAGGATAATAATAATAGTAATAAGAATAATTATAACAGTAATAATGATAATAATAACATTTGTAGCGATAATAATAATAGTAATAAGTATACGAATAATAGTTATAAGGATAAAGAGAAGAGTAATACGGATAGTAACAATAGAATAAGGATAATAATAACAGTTACAGCGACAAGAATAATAGTAATAAGGATAATATTAACATTTATAGCGATAATAATAATAGTAATAAGCATAATAATAACAGTTATAGCGATAATAATAATAGTAATAAGGATAATAATAATAGTTATAAGGATAAAGGCAAGAGGAATACGGGTATAACAATAGAATATGGATATTAATAACAGTTATAGCGATAATAATAATAGTAATAAATATAATAATAATAGTTATATCGATAATAATAATAGTAATAAGGATAATAATAATAGTTATAAGGATAAAGACATGAGTAATACGGATAGTCACAATAGAATAAGGATAATAATATCATTTATAGCGATAATAATAATAGTAATAAGTATACGAATAATAGTTATAAGGATACAGAGAAGAGTAATACGGATAGTAATAATGGAACAAGGATAATAATAACAGTTATAGCGATAATAGTAATAGTAATACGAATAATAATAACAGTTTTAGCGATATAAATAATAGTAATAAGGATAATAATAGCAGTTATAGCGATAATAATAATAGTAATAAGGATAATAATAACAGTTATAGCGATAATAATAATAGTAATGAGGATAGTAATAATAGTTATCAGGATAAAGACAAGAGTAATACGGATAGTAACAATAGAATAAGGATAATAATAACAGTTACAGCGACAAGAATAATAGTAATAAGGATAGTAATAATAGTTATCAGGATAAAGACAAGAGTAATACGGAAAGTAACAATAGAATAAGGATAATAATAACAGTTACAGCGACAAGAATAATATTAATAAGGATAATAATAACAGTTATAGCGATAATAATAATAGTAATAAGGATAGTAATAATAGTTATCAGGATAAAGACAAGAGTAATACGGTAGGTAACAATAGAATAAGGATAATAATAACAGTTACAGCGACAAGAATAATAGTAATATGGATAATAATAATAGTTATACGGATAAAGACAAGAGGAATAAGGATAGTAACAATAGAATAGAGATAATAATAACAGTTCTACCGATAATAATAATAGTAATAAGGATAATAATAACAGTCATAGCGATAATAATAATAGTAATAAGGATAATAATAACAGCTATAGCGATAATAATAATAGTAATAAGGTTAATAATAATAGTTATAAGGATAAAGACAAGAATAATAGGGATGATAATAATAGTAATAAGAATAATAATAACAGTTATAGCGATAATAATAATAGTAATAAGGATAATAATAATAGTTGTAGCAATAATAATAATAGTAATAAGGATAATAATAATAGTTATAAGGATAAAGACAAGAGGAATAAGGATAGTAACAATAGAATAAGGATAATAATAACAGTTATAGTTATAATAATAATAGTAATAAGGATAATAATAACAGATATAGCGAAAATAATAATAGTAATAAGGTTAATAATAATAGTTATAAGGATAAAGACAAGAATAATAGGGATGATAATAATAGTAATGAGAATAGTAATAGCAGTTATAGCGATAATAATAATAGTAATAAGGATAATAATAATAGTTGTAGCAATAATAATAATAGTAATAAGGATAGTAATAATAGTTATCAGGATAAAGACAAGATAATACGGATAGTAACAATAGAATAAGGATAATAATAACAGTTATAGCGATAATAATAATAGTAATAAGGATAGTAATAATAGTTATCAGGATAAAGACAAGAGTAATACGGATAGTAACAATAGAATATGGATAATAATAACAGTTACAGCGACAAGAATAATAGTAATAAGGATAATAATAATAGTTATAAGGATAAAGACAAGAGGAATAAGGATAGTAACAATAGAATAAGAATAATAATAACAGTTATAGCGATAATAATAATAGTAATAAGGATAGTAATAATAGTTATAAGGATAAAGACAAGAGGAATACGGATATAACAATAGAATATGGATAATAATAACAGTTATAGCGATAATAATAATAGTAATAACGATTAATAATAATAGTTGTAGCGATAATAATAATAGTAATAAGGATAATAATAACAGCTATATAGATAATAATAATAGTTATAAGGATAATAATAATTGTTATAAGGATAAAGACAAGAGGAATACGGATATATCAATAGAATATGGATAATAATAACAGTTATAGCGACAAGAATAATAGTAATAAGGATAATAATAATAGTTAAAAGGATAACGACAAGAGGAATAGAGATAATAATAATAGTAATAGGTATAGGGATAGTAATAATAGTAATAGGTATAATAATAACAGTTATAGCGATAATAATAATAGTAATAAGGATAAAGGCAAGAGTAATACGGATAGTAACAATAGAATAAGGATAATAATAACAGTTATAGCGATAATAATAATAATAATAAGGATAATAATAATATTTATAAGGTTGAAGACATGAGGAATAGGGATAATAATAATAGTAATAAGAATAATTATAACAGTAATAATGATATTAATAACATGTATAGCGATAATAATGATAGTAAGATGTATACGAATAATAGTTATAAGGATAAAGAGAAGAGTAATACGGATAGTAATAATGGAACAAGGATAATAATAACAGTTACAGCGACAAGAATAATAGTAATAAGGATAATAATAATAGTTAAAAGGATAAAGACAAGAGGAATAGGGATAATAATAATAGTAATGAGAATAATAATAACAGTCATAGCGCTAATAATAACAGTAATAAGGATAATAATAATAGTTATAAGGATAAAGACATGAGTAATACGGATAGTCACAATAGAATAAGGATAATATTAACATTTATAGCGATAATAATAATAGTAATAAGCATAATAATAACAGTTATAGCGATAATAATAATAGTAATAAGGATAATAATAATAGTTATAAGGATAAAGGCAAGAGGAATACGGGTATAACAATAGAATATGGATAATAATAACAGTTATAGCGATAATAATAATAGTAATAAAGATAATAATAATAGTTATATCGATAATAATAATAGTGATAAGGATAATAATAATAGTTACAAGGATAAAGACATGAGTAATACGGATAGTCACAATAGAATAAGGATAATAATATCATTTATAGCGATAATAATAATAGTAATAAGTATACGAATAATAGTTATAAGGATAAAGAGAAGAGTAATACGGATAGTAATAATGGAACAAGGATAATAATAACAGTTATAGCGATAATAGTAATAGTAATAAGGATAGTAATAATAGTTATCAGGATAAAGACAAGAGTAATACGGATAGTAACAATAGAATAAGGATAATAATAACAGTTACAGAGACAAGAATAATAGTAATAAGGATAATAATAATAGTTATAAGAATAATTATAACAGTAATAATGATAATAATAACATTTGTAGCGATAATAATAATAGTAATAAGTATACGAATAATAGTTATAAGGATAAAGAGAAGAGTAATACGGATAGTAACAATAGAATAAGGATAATAATAACAGTTACAGCGACAAGAATAATAGTAATAAGGATAGTAATAATAGTTATCAGGATAAAGACAAGAGTAATACGGAAAGTAACAATAGAATAAGGATAATAATAACAGTTACAGCGACAAGAATAATATTAATAAGGATAATAATAACAGTTATAGCGATAATAATAATAGTAATAAGGATAGTAATAATAGTTATCAGGATAAAGACAAGAGTAATACGGTAGGTAACAATAGAATAAGGATAATAATAACAGTTACAGCGACAAGAATAATAGTAATATGGATAATAATAATAGTTATACGGATAAAGACAAGAGGAATAAGGATAGTAACAATAGAATAGAGATAATAATAACAGTTCTACCGATAATAATAATAGTAATAAGGATAATAATAACAGTCATAGCGATAATAATAATAGTAATAAGGATAATAATAACAGCTATAGCGATAATAATAATAGTAATAAGGTTAATAATAATAGTTATAAGGATAAAGACAAGAATAATAGGGATGATAATAATAGTAATAAGAATAATAATAACAGTTATAGCGATAATAATAATAGTAATAAGGATAATAATAATAGTTGTAGCAATAATAATAATAGTAATAAGGATAATAATAATAGTTATAAGGATAAAGACAAGAGGAATAAGGATAGTAACAATAGAATAAGGATAATAATAACAGTTATAGTTATAATAATAATAGTAATAAGGATAATAATAACAGATATAGCGAAAATAATAATAGTAATAAGGTTAATAATAATAGTTATAAGGATAAAGACAAGAATAATAGGGATGATAATAATAGTAATGAGAATAGTAATAGCAGTTATAGCGATAATAATAATAGTAATAAGGATAATAATAATAGTTGTAGCAATAATAATAATAGTAATAAGGATAGTAATAATAGTTATCAGGATAAAGACAAGATAATACGGATAGTAACAATAGAATAAGGATAATAATAACAGTTGCAGCGACAAGAATAATAGTAATAAGGATAATAATAATAGTTATAAGGATAAAGACAAGAGGAATAAGGATAGTAACAATAGAATAAGGATAATAATAACAGTTATAGCGATAATAATAATAGTAATAAGGATAGTAATAATAGTTATCAGGATAAAGACAAGAGTAATACGGATAGTAACAATAGAATATGGATAATAATAACAGTTACAGCGACAAGAATAATAGTAATAAGGATAATAATAATAGTTATAAGGATAAAGACAAGAGGAATAAGGATAGTAACAATAGAATAAGGATAATAATAACAGTTATAGCGATAATAATAATAGCAATAAGGATAATAATAATAGTAATAAGAATAATAATATAGTTATAAGGATAAAGACAAGAGAAATACGCATAATAATAATAGTAATAAGAATAATTATAACAGTAATAATGATATTAATAACATGTATAGCGATAATAATGATAGTAAGATGTATACGAATAATAGTTATAAGGATAAAGAGAAGAGTAATACGGATAGTAATAATGGGACAAGGATAATAATAACAGTTATAGCGATAATAGTAATAGTAATACGAATAATAATAACAGTTATAGCGATATAAATAATAGTAATAAGTATAAGAATAATAGTTATAAGGATAAAGACAAGAGTAATACGGATAGTAATAATAAAATAAGGACAATAATAACATTTATAGCGATAATAATAATAGTAATAAGGATAATAATAACAGTCATAGCGATAATAATAATAATAATAATAAGGATAATAATAATAGTTAAAAGGATAAAGACAAGAGGAATAGGGATAATAATAATAGTAATGAGAATAATAATAACAGTCATAGCGCTAATAATAACAGTAATAAGGATAATAATAATAGTTATAAGGATAAAGACATGAGTAATACGGATAGTCACAATAGAATAAGGATAATATTAACATTTATAGCGATAATAATAATAGTAATAAGCATAATAATAACAGTTATAGCGATAATAATAATAGTAATAAGGATAATAATAATAGTTATAAGGATAAAGACATGAGTAATACGGATAGTCACAATAGAATAAGGATAATAATATCATTCATAGCGATAATAATAATAGTAATAAGTATACGAATAATAGTTATAAGGATAAAGAGAAGAGTAATTACGGATAGTAATAATGGATCAAGGATAATAATAACAGTTATAGCGATAATAGTAATAGTAATAAGGATAGTAATAATAGTTATCAGGATAAAGACAAGAGTAATACGGATAGTAACAATAGAATAAGGATAATAATAACAGTTACAGCGACAAGAATAATAGTAATAAGGATAATAATAATAGTAATAAGAATAATTATAACAGTAATAATGATAATAATAACATTTGTAGCGATAATAATAATAGTAATAAGTATACGAATAATAGTTATAAGGATAAAGAGAAGAGTAATACGGATAGTAATAATGGAACAAGGATAATAATAACAGTTATAGCGATAATAGTAATAGTAATAAGTATAGTAATAATAGTTATCAGGATAAAGACAAGAGTAATACGGATAGTAACAATAGAATAAGGATAATAATAACAGTTACAGCGACTAGAATAATAGTAATAAGGATAATAATAATAGTAATAAGAATAATTATAACAGTAATAATGATAATAATAACATTTGTAGCGATAATAATAATAGTAATAAGTATACGAATAATAGTTATAAGGATAAAGAGAAGAGTAATACGGATAGTAATAATGGAACAAGGATAATAATAACAGTTATAGCGATAATAATAATAGTAATGAGGATAGTAATAATAGTTATCAGGATAAAGACAAGAGTAATACGGATAGTAACAATAGAATAAGGATAATAATAACAGTTACAGCGACAAGAATAATAGTAATAAGGATAGTAATAATAGTTATCAGGATAAAGACAAGAGTAATACGGAAAGTAACAATAGAATAAGGATAATAATAACAGTTACTTCGACAAGAATAATATTAATAAGGATAATAATAACAGTTATAGCGATAATAATAATAGTAATAAGGATAGTAATAATAGTTATCAGGATAAAGACAAGAGTAATACGGATAGTAACAATAGAATAAGGATAATAATAACAGTTACAGCGACAAGAATAATAGTAATATGGATAATAATAACAGTCATAGCGATAATAATAATAATAATAATAAGGATAATAATAACAGTTATAAGGATAAAGACAAGAATAATAGAGATAAGAATAATAGTAATAGGAATTGGGATAGTAATAATAGTAACAGGTATAATAATAACAGCTATAGCGATAATAATAATAGTAATAAGGATAAAGGCAAAGTAATACGCATAGTAACAATAGAATAAGGATAATAATAACAGTTACAGCGACAAGAATAATAGTAATAAGGATAATAATAATAGGTATAAGGATAAAGACAAGAGAAATACGCATAATAATAATAGTAATAAGAATAATTATAACAGTAATAATGATATTAATAACATGTATAGCGATAATAATGATAGTAAGATGTATACGAATAATAGTTATAAGGATAAAGAGAAGAGTAATACGGATAGTAATAATGGAACAAGGATAATAATAACAGTTATAGCGATAATAGTAATAGTAATACGAATAATAATAACAGTTATAGCGATATAAATAATAGTAATAATAAGGATAATAATAATAGTTAAAAGGATAAAGACAAGAGGAATAGGGATAATAATAATAGTAATGAGAATAATAATAACAGTCATAGCGCTAATAATAACAGTAATAAGGATAATAATAATAGTTATAGCGATAATAATAATAGTAATAAGGATAATAATAATAGTTATATGGATAAAGACAAGAGGAATACGGATATAACAATAGAATATGGATAATAATAACAGTTATAGCGATAATAATAATAGTAATAACGATTAATAATAATAGTTGTAGCGATAATAATAATAGTAATAAGGATAGTAATAATAGTTATCAGGATAAAGACAAGATAATACGGATAGTAACAATAGAATAAGGATAATAATAAAAGTTACAGCGACAAGAATAATAGTAATAAGGATAATAATAATAGTTATAAGGATAAAGACAAGAGGAATAAGGATAGTAACAATAGAATAAGGATAATAATAACAGTTACAGCGACAAGAATAATAGTAATAAGGATAATAATAATAGTTATAAGGATAAAGACAAGAGGAATAAGGATAGTAACAATAGAATAAGGATAATAATAACAGTTATAGCGATAATAATAATAGTAATAAGGATAGTAATAATAGTTATCAGGATAAAGACAAGAGTAATACGGATAGTAACAATAGAATATGGATAATAATAACAGTTACAGCGACAAGAATAATAGTAATAAGGATAGTAACAATAGAATAAGGATAATAATAACAGTTATAGCGATAATAATAATAGTAATAAGGATAATAATAATAGTAATAAGAATAATAATATAGTTATAAGGATAAACACAAGAGAAATACGCATAATAATAATAGTAATAAGAATAATTATAACAGTAATAATGATATTAATAACATGTATAGCGATAATAATGATAGTAAGATGTATACGAATAATAGTTATAAGGATAAAGAGAAGAGTAATACGGATAGTAATAATGGAACAAGGATAATAATAACAGTTACAGCGACAAGAATAATAGTAATAAGGATATTAATAATAGTTATAAGGATAAAGACAAGAGGAATAAGGATAGTAACAATAGAATAAGGATAATAATAACAGTTACAGCAACAAGAATAATAGTAATAAGGATAATAATAATAGTTATAAGGATAAAGACAAGAATAATAGGGATAATAATAATAGTAATAAGAATACTAATAACAGTTATAGCGATAATAATAATAGTAATAATGATAATAATAATAGTTAAAAGGATAACGACAAGAGGAATAGAGATAATAATAATAGTAATAAGAATAATAACAACAGATATAGCGATAATAATAATAGTAATAAGGATATTAATAATAGTTATCAGGATAAAGACAAGAGTAATACGGAGAGTAACAATAGAATAAGGATAATAAGAACAGTTATAGCGATAATAATAATAATAATAAGGATAATAATAATAGTTATAAGGATGAAGACATGAGGAATAGGGATAATAATAATAGTAATAAGGATAATAATAATATTTATAAGGATGAAGACATGAGGAATAGGGATAATAATAATAGTAATAAGAATAATAATAACAGATATAGCGATAATAATAATAGTAATAAGGATAGTAATAATAGTTATCCGGATAAAGACAAGAGTAATACGGATAGTAACAATAGAATATTGATAATAATAACAGTTACAGCTACAAGAATAATAGTAGTAAGGATAATAATAATAGTTAAAAGGATAACGACAAGAGGAATAGAGATAATAATAATAGTAATTTGAACAGGGATAGTAATAATAGTAATAGGTATAATAATAACAGTTATAGCGATAATAATAATAGTTACAAGAATAATAATAACTGTTATAGCGATAATAATAATAGTAATAAGGAAAATAATAATAGTTATAGCGATAATAATAATAGTAATAAGGATAATAATAATAGTTATATGGATAAAGACAAGAGGAATACGGATATAACAATAGAATATGGATAATAATAACAGTTATAGCGATAATAATAATAGTAATAACGATTAATAATAATAGTTGTAGCGATAATAATAATAGTAATAAGGATAGTAATAATAGTTATCAGGATAAAGACAAGATAATACGGATAGTAACAATAGAATAAGGATAATAATAAAAGTTACAGCGACAAGAATAATAGTAATAAGGATAATAATAATAGTTATAAGGATAAAGACAAGAGGAATAAGGATAGTAACAATAGAATAAGGATAATAATAACAGTTACAGCGACAAGAATAATAGTAATAAGGATAATAATAATAGTTATAAGGATAAAGACAAGAGGAATAAGGATAGTAACAATAGAATAAGGATAATAATAACAGTTATAGCGATAATAATAATAGTAATAAGGATAGTAATAATAGTTATCAGGATAAAGACAAGAGTAATACGGATAGTAACAATAGAATATGGATAATAATAACAGTTACAGCGACAAGAATAATAGTAATAAGGATAGTAACAATAGAATAAGGATAATAATAACAGTTATAGCGATAATAATAATAGTAATAAGGATAATAATAATAGTAATAAGAATAATAATATAGTTATAAGGATAAACACAAGAGAAATACGCATAATAATAATAGTAATAAGAATAATTATAACAGTAATAATGATATTAATAACATGTATAGCGATAATAATGATAGTAAGATGTATACGAATAATAGTTATAAGGATAAAGAGAAGAGTAATACGGATAGTAATAATGGAACAAGGATAATAATAACAGTTACAGCGACAAGAATAATAGTAATAAGGATATTAATAATAGTTATAAGGATAAAGACAAGAGGAATAAGGATAGTAACAATAGAATAAGGATAATAATAACAGTTACAGCAACAAGAATAATAGTAATAAGGATAATAATAATAGTTATAAGGATAAAGACAAGAATAATAGGGATAATAATAATAGTAATAAGAATACTAATAACAGTTATAGCGATAATAATAATAGTAATAATGATAATAATAATAGTTAAAAGGATAACGACAAGAGGAATAGAGATAAGAATAATAGTAATAGGAATAGGGATAGTAATAATAGTAACAGGTATAATAATAACAGTTATAGCGATAATAATAATAGTAATAAGGATAAAGGCAAGAGTAATACGCATAGTAACAATAGAATAAGGATAATAATAACAGTTACAGCGACAAGAATAATAGTAATAAGGATAATAATAATAATAGTTATAGCGATAATAATAATAGTAATAAGGATAAAGGCAAGAGTAATACGGATAGTAACAATAGAATAAGGAAAATAATAACAGTTATAGCGATAATAATAATAATAATAAGGATAATAATAATAGTTATCAGGATAAAGGCAAGAGTAATACGGATAGTAACAATAGAATATGGATAATAATAACAGTTATAGCGATAATAATAATAGTAACAACGATTAATAATAATAGTTGTAGCGATAATAATAATAGTAATAAGGATAATAATAACAGTTATAGCGATAATAATAATAGTAATAACGATTAATAATAATAGTTGTAGCGATAATAATAATAGTAATAAGGATAATAATAACAGCTATAGCGATAATAATAATAGTATTAAGGATAATAATAATAGTTATAAGGATGAAGACATGAGGAATAGGGATAATAATAATAGTAATAAGAATAATAATAACAGATATAGCGATAATAATAATAGTAATAAGGATAGTAATAATAGTTATCAGGATAAAGACAAGAGTAATACGGATAGTAACAATAGAATAAGGATAATAATAACAGTTACAGCAACAAGAATAATAGTAATAAGGATAATAATAACAGTCATAGCGATAATAATAATAATAATAATAAGGATAATAATAACAGTTATAAGGATAAAGACAAGAATAATAGAGATAAGAATAATAGTAATAGGAATTGGGATAGTAATAATAGTAACAGGTATAATAATAACAGTTATAGCGATAATAATAATAGTAATAAGGATAAAGGCAAGAGTAATACGGATAGTAACAATAGAATAAGGATAATAATAACAGTTACAGCGACAAGAATAATAGTAATAAGGATAATAATAATAGTTATAAGGATAATAATAATAGGTATAAGGATAAAGACAAGAGAAATACGCATAATAATAATAGTAATAAGAATAATTATAACAGTAATAAGGATATTAATAACATGTATAGCGATAATAATGATGGTAAGATGTATACGAATAATAGTTATAAGGATAAAGAGAAGAATAATACGGATAGTAATAATGGAACAAGGATAATAATAACAGTTATAGCGATAATAGTAATAGTAATACGAATAATAATAACAGTTATAGCGATATAAATAATAGTAATAAGTATAAGAATAATAGTTATAAGGATAAAGACAAGAGTAATACGGATAGTAATAATGAAATAAGGGCAATAATAACATTTATAGCGATAATAATAATAGTAATAAGGATAATAATAACAGTCATAGCGATAATAATAATAATAATAATAAGGATAATAATAATAGTTAAAATGATAAAGACAAGAGGAATAGGGATAATAATAATAGTAATGAGAATAATAATAACAGTTATAGCGATAATAATAATAGTAATAAGGATAATAATAATAGTTAAAAGGATAACGACAAGAGGAATAGAGATAATAATAATAGTAATAAGAATAATAACAACAGATATAGCGATAATAATAATAGTAATAAGGATATTAATAATAGTTATCAGGATAAAGACAAGAGTAATACGGAGAGTAACAATAGAATAAGGATAATAATAACAGTTATAGAGATAATAATAATAATAATAATAAGGATAATAATAATAGTTATAAGGATGAAGACATGAGGAATAGGGATAATAATAATAGTAATAAGGATAATAATAATATTTATAAGGATGAAGACATGAGGAATAGGGATAATAATAATAGTAATAAGAATAATAATAACAGATATAGCGATAATAATAATAGTAATAAGGATAGTAATAATAGTTATCCGGATAAAGACAAGAGTAATACGGATAGTAACAATAGAATATTGATAATAATAACAGTTACAGCTACAAGAATAATAGTAGTAAGGATAATAATAATAGTAATTTGAACAGGGATAGTAATAATAGTAATAGGTATAATAATAACAGTTATAGCGATAATAATAATAGTTACAAGAATAATAATAACTGTTATAGCGATAATAATAATAGTAATAAGGAAAATAATAATAGTTATAGCGATAATAATAATAGTAATAAGGATAATAATAATAGTTATATGGATAAAGACAAGAGGAATACGGATATAACAATAGAATATGGATAATAATAACAGTTATAGCGATAATAATAATAGTAATAACGATTAATAATAATAGTTGTAGCGATAATAATAATAGTAATAAGGATAGTAATAATAGTTATCAGGATAAAGACAAGATAATACGGATAGTAACAATAGAATAAGGATAATAATAACAGTTACAGCGACAAGAATAATAGTAATAAGGATAATAATAATAATAATTATAGCGATAATAATAATAGTAATAAGGATAAAGGCAAGAGTAATACGGATAGTAACAATAGAATAAGGAAAATAATAACAGTTATAGCGATAATAATAATAATAATAAGGATAATAATAATAGTTATCAGGATAAAGACAAGAGTAATACGGATAGTAACAATAGAATAAGGATAATAATAACAGATATAGCGATAATAATAATAGTAATAAGGATAATAATAACAGTCATAGCGATAATAATAATAATAATAATAAGGATAATAATAATAGTTATAAGGATAAAGACAAGAATAATAGGGATAATAATAATAGTAATAAGAATACTAATAACAGTTATAGCGATAACAATAATAGTAATAAGGATAATAATAATAGTTATAGCGATAATAATAATAGTAATAAGGATAATAATAATAGTTATAAGGATAAAGACAAGAGTAATACGGATAGTAACAATAGAATACGGATAATAATAACAGTTATAGCGATAATAATAATAGTAATAACGATTAATAATAATAGTTGTAGCGATAATAATAATAGTTAAGGATAATAATAACAGTTATAGCGATAATAATAATAGTAATAAGGATAGTAATAATACTTATCAGGATAAAGACAAGAGTAATACGGATAGTAACAATAGAATAAGGATAATAATAACAGTTACAGCAACAAGAATAATAGTAATAAGGATAATAATAACAGTTACAGCAACAAGAATAATAGTAATAAGGATAATAATAACAGTCATAGTGATAATAATAATAATAATAATAAGGATAATAATAATATTTAAAAGGATAACGACAAGAGGAATAGAGATAAGAATAATAGTAATGGGAATAGGGATAGTAATAATAGTAACAGGTATAATAATAACAGTTATAGCGATAATAATAATAGTAATAAGGATAAAGGCAAGAGTAATACGCATAGTAACAATAGAATAAGGATAATAATAACAGTTACAGCGACAAGAATAATAGTAATAAGGATAATAATAATTGTTATAAGGATAAAGACAAGAATAATAGGGATAATAATAATAGTAATAAGAATACTAATAATATTTATAGCGATAATAATAATAGTAATAAGGATAATAATAATAGTTAAAAGGATAACGACAAGAGGAATAGAGATAATAATAATAGTAATATGAATAATAATAACAGATATAGCGATAATAATAATAGTATTAAGGATAATAATAATAGTTATAAGGATGAAGACATGAGGAATAGGGATAATAATAATAGTAATAAGAATAATAATAACAGATATAGCGATAATAATAATAGTAATAAGGATAGTAATAATAGTTATCAGGATAAAGACAAGAGTAATACGGATAGTAACAATAGAATAAGGATAATAATAACAGTTACAGCAACAAGAATAATAGTAATAAGGATAATAATAACAGTCATAGCGATAATAATAATAATAATAAGGATAATAATAACAGTTATAAGGATAAAGACAAGAATAATAGAGATAAGAATAATAGTAATAGGAATTGGGATAGTAATAATAGTAACAGGTATAATAATAACAGTTATAGCGATAATAATAATAGTAATAAGGATAAAGGCAAGAGTAATACGCATAGTAACAATAGAATAAGGATAATAATAACATTTACAGCGACAAGAATAATAGTAATAAGGATAATAATAACAGTTATAGCGATAATAATAATAGCAATAAGGATAGTAATAATAGTTATCAGGATAATAATAATAGGTATAAGGATAAAGACAAGAGAAATACGCATAATAATAATAGTAATAAGAATAATTATAACAGTAATAAGGATATTAATAACATGTATAGCGATAATAATGATGGTAAGATGTATACGAATAATAGTTATAAGGATAAAGAGAAGAATAATACGGATAGTAATAATGGAACAAGGATAATAATAACAGTTATAGCGATAATAGTAATAGTAATACGAGTAATACTAACAGTTATAGCGATATAAATAATAGTAATAAGTATAAGAATAATAGTTATAAGGATAAAGACAAGAGTAATACGGATAGTAATAATGAAATAAGGGCAATAATAACATTTATAGCGATAATAATAATAGTAATAAGGATAATAATAACAGTCATAGCGATAATAATAATAATAATAATAAGGATAATAATAATAGTTAAAAGGATAAAGACAAGAGGAATAGGGATAATAATAATAGTAATGAGAATAATAATAACAGTTATAGCGATAATAATAATAGTAATAAGGATAATAATAATAGTTAAAAGGATAACGACAAGAGGAATAGAGATAATAATAATAGTAATAAGAATAATAACAACAGATATAGCGATAATAATAATAGTAATAAGGATATTAATAATAGTTATCAGGATAAAGACAAGAGTAATACGGAGAGTGACAATAGAATAAGGATAATAATAACAGTTATAGCGATAATAATAATAATAATAAGGATAATAATAATAGTTATAAGGATGAAGACATGAGGAATAGGGATAATAATAATAGTAATAAGGATAATAATAATATTTATAAGGATGAAGACATGAGGAATAGGGATAATAATAATAGTAATAAGAATAATAATAACAGATATAGCGATAATAATAATAGTAATAAGGATAGTAATAATAGTTATCCGGATAAAGACAAGAGTAATACGGATAGTAACAATAGAATATTGATAATAATAACAGTTACAGCTACAAGAATAATAGTAGTAAGGATAATAATAATAGTAATAGGTATAATAATAACAGTTATAGCGATAATAATAATAGTTACAAGAATAATAATAACTGTTATAGCGATAATAATAATAGTAATAAGGAAAATAATAATAGTTATAGCGATAATAATAATAGTAATAAGGATAATAATAATAGTTATATGGATAAAGACAAGAGGAATACGGATATAACAATAGAATATGGATAATAATAACAGTTATAGCGATAATAATAATAGTAATAACGATTAATAATAATAGTTGTAGCGATAATAATAATAGTAATAAGGATAGTAATAATAGTTATCAGGATAAAGACAAGATAATACGGATAGTAACAATAGAATAAGGATAATAATAACAGTTACAGCGACAAGAATAATAGTAATAAGGATAATAATAATAATAATTATAGCGATAATAATAATAGTAATAAGAATAATAATATAGTTATAAGGATAAACACAAGAGAAATACGCATAATAATAATAGTAATAAGAATAATTATAACAGTAATAATGATATTAATAACATGTATAGCGATAATAATGATAGTAAGATGTATACGAATAATAGTTATAAGGATAAAGAGAAGAGTAATACGGATAGTAATAATGGAACAAGGATAATAATAACAGTTACAGCGACAAGAATAATAGTAATAAGGATATTAATAATAGTTATAAGGATAAAGACAAGAGGAATAAGGATAGTAACAATAGAATAAGGATAATAATAACAGTTACAGCAACAAGAATAATAGTAATAAGGATTAATAATAATAGTTGTAGCGATAATAATAATAGTAATAAGGATAATAATAACAGTTATAGCGATAATAATAATAGTAATAACGATTAATAATAATAGTTGTAGCGATAATAATAATAGTAATAAGGATAATAATAACAGCTATAGCGATAATAATAATAGTATTAAGGATAATAATAATAGTTATAAGGATGAAGACATGAGGAATAGGGATAATAATAATAGTAATAAGAATAAGAATAACAGATATAGCGATAATAATAATAGGAATAAGGATAGTAATAATAGTTATCAGGATAAAGACAAGAGTAATACGGATAGTAACAATAGAATAAGGATAATAATAACAGTTACAGCAACAAGAATAATAGTAATAAGGATAATAATAACAGTCATAGCGATAATAATAATAATAATAATAAGGATAATAATAACAGTTATAAGGATAAAGACAAGAATAATAGAGATAAGAATAATAGTAATAGGAATTGGGATAGTAATAATAGTAACAGGTATAATAATAACAGTTATAGCGATAATAATAATAGTAATAAGGATAAAGGCAAGAGTAATACGCATAGTAACAATAGAATAAGGATAATAATAACAGTTACAGCGACAAGAATAATAGTAATAAGGATAATAATAATAATAATTATAGCGATAATAATAATAGTAATAAGGATAAAGGCAAGAGTAATACGGATAGTAACAATAGAATAAGGAAAATAATAACAGTTATAGCGATAATAATAATAATAATAAGGATAATAATAATAGTAATAAGGATAATAATAACAGTCATAGCGATAATAATAATAATAATAATAAGGATAATAATAATAGTTATAAGGATGAAGACAAGAATAATAGGGATAATAATAATAGTAATAAGAATACTAATAACAGTTATAGCGATAACAATAATAGTAATAAGGATAATAATAATAGTTATAGCGATAATAATAATAGTAATAAGGATAATAATAATAGTTATAAGGATAAAGACAAGAGTAATACGGATAGTAACAATAGAATATGGATAATAATAACAGTTACAGCAACAAGAAAAATAGTAATAAGGATAATAATAACAGTTACAGCAACAAGAATAATAGTAATAAGGATAATAATAACAGTCATAGTGATAATAATAATAATAATAATAAGGATAATAATAATAGTTATAAGGATAAAGACAAGAATAATAGGGATAATAATAATAGTAATAAGAATACTAATAACAGTTATAGCGATAATAATAATAGTAATAAGGATAATAATAATATTTAAAAGGATAACGACAAGAGGAATAGAGATAAGAATAATAGTAATGGGAATAGGGATAGTAATAATAGTAACAGGTATAATAATAACAGTTATAGCGATAATAATAATAGTAATAAGGATAAAGGCAAGAGTAATACGCATAGTAACAATAGAATAAGGATAATAATAACAGTTACAGCGACAAGAATAATAGTAATAAGGATAATAATAATTGTTATAAGGATAAAGACAAGAATAATAGGGATAATAATAATAGTAATAAGAATACTAATAATAGTTATAGCGATAATAATAATAGTAATAAGGATAATAATAATAGTTAAAAGGATAACGACAAGAGGAATAGAGATAATAATAATAGTAATAAGAATAATAATAACAGATATAGCGATAATAATAATAGTAATAAGGATAGTAATAATAGTTATCAGAATAAAGACAAGAGTAATACGGATAGTAACAATAGAATAAGGATAATAATAACAGTTATAGCGATAATAATAATAGTAATAAGGATAGTAATAATAGTTATCAGGATAAAGACAAGAGTAATACGGATAGTAACAATAGAATAAGGATAATAATAACAGTTACAGCGACAGGAATAATAGTAATAAGGATAATAATAATTGTTATAAGGATAAAGACAAGAATAATAGGGATAATAATAATAGTAATAAGAATACTAATAACAGTTATAGCAATAATAATAATAGTAATAAGGATTATAATAATAGTTAAAAGGATAACGACATGAGGAATAGAGATAATAATAATAGTAATAAGAATAATAATAACAGATATAGCGATAATAATAATAGTAATAAGGATAGTAATAATAGTTATAAGGATAAAGGCAAGAGGAATACAGATATAACAATAGAATATGGATAATAATAACAGTTATAGCGATAATAATAATAGTAATAACGATTAATAATAATAGTTGAAGCGATAATAATAATAGTAATAAGGATAATAATAACAGCTATAGCGATAATAATAATAGTAATAAGGATAATAATAATAGTTAAAAGGATAACGACAAGAGGTATAGCGATAATAATAATAGTAATAAGGATAATAATAATAGTTATAGCGATAATAATAATAGTAATAATGATAATAATAATAGTTAAAAGGATAACGACAAGAGGAATAGAGATAAGAATAATAGTAATAGGAATAGGGATAGTAATAATAGTAACAGGTATAATAATAACAGTTATAGCGATAATAATAATAGTAATAAGGATAAAGGCAAGAGTAATACGCATAGTAACAATAGAATAAGGATAATAATAACAGTTACAGCGACAAGAATAATAGTAATAAGGATAATAATAATAATAGTTATAGCGATAATAATAATAGTAATAAGGATAAAGGCAAGAGTAATACGGATAGTAACAATAGAATAAGGAAAATAATAACAGTTATAGCGATAATAATAATAATAATAAGGATAATAATAATAGTTATCAGGATAAAGGCAAGAGTAATACGGATAGTAACAATAGAATATGGATAATAATAACAGTTATAGCGATAATAATAATAGTAATAAGGATAGTAATAATACTTATCAGGATAAAGACAAGAGTAATACGGATAGTAACAATAGAATAAGGATAATAATAACAGTTATAGCGATAATAATAATAGTAATACGGATAGTAATAATAGTTATCAGGATAAAGACAAGAGTAATACGGATAGTAACAATAGAATATGGATAATAATAACAGTTACAGTGACAAGAATAATAGTAATAAGGATAATAATAATAGTTATAAGGATAAAGACAAGAGGAATAAGGATAGTAACAATAGAATAAGGATAATAATAACAGTTATAGCGATAATAATAATAGTAATAAGGATAATAATAATAGTAATAAGAATAATAATATAGTTATAAGGATAAACACAAGAGAAATACGCATAATAATAATAGTAATAAGAATAATTATAACAGTAATAATGATATTAATAACATGTATAGCGATAATAATGATAGTAAGATGTATACGAATAATAGTTATAAGGATAAAGAGAAGAGTAATACGGATAGTAATAATGGAACAAGGATAATAATAACAGTTACAGCGACAAGAATAATAGTAATAAGGATATTAATAATAGTTATAAGGATAAAGACAAGAGGAATAAGGATAGTAACAATAGAATAAGGATAATAATAACAGTTACAGCAACAAGAATAATAGTAATAAGGATAATAATAACAGTCATAGCGATAATAATAATAATAATAATAAGGATAATAATAATAGTTATAAGGATAAAGACAAGAATAATAGGGATAATAATAATAGTAATGAGAATAATAATAACAGTTATAGCGATAATAATAATAGTAATAAGGATAATAATAATAGTTAAAAGGATAACGACAAGAGGAATAGAGATAATAATAATAGTAATAAGAATAATAACAACAGATATAGCGATAATAATAATAGTAATAAGGATATTAATAATAGTTATCAGGATAAAGACAAGAGTAATACGGAGAGTGACAATAGAATAAGGATAATAATAACAGTTATAGCGATAATAATAATAATAATAAGGATAATAATAATAGTTATAAGGATGAAGACATGAGGAATAGGGATAATAATAATAGTAATAAGGATAATAATAATATTTATAAGGATGAAGACATGAGGAATAGGGATAATAATGATAGTAATAAGAATAATAATAACAGATATAGCGATAATAATAATAGTAATAAGGATAGTAATAATAGTTATCCGGATAAAGACAAGAGTAATACGGATAGTAACAATAGAATATTGATAATAATAACAGTTACAGCTACAAGAATAATAGTAGTAAGGATAATAATAATAGTTAAAAGGATAACGACAAGAGGAATAGAGATAATAATAATAGTAATTTGAACAGGGATAGTAATAATAGTAATAGGTATAATAATAACAGTTATAGCGATAATAATAATAGTTACAAGAATAATAATAACTGTTATAGCGATAATAATAATAGTAATAAGGAAAATAATAATAGTTATAGCGATAATAATAATAGTAATAAGGATAATAATAACAGTTATAGCGATAATAATAATAGTAATAACGATTAATAATAATAGTTGTAGCGATAATAATAATAGTAATAAGGATAGTAATAATAGTTATCAGGATAAAGACAAGATAATACGGATAGTAACAATAGAATAAGGATAATAATAACAGTTACAGCGACAAGAATAATAGTAATAAGGATAATAATAATAATAATTATAGCGATAATAATAATAGTAATAAGAATAATAATATAGTTATAAGGATAAACACAAGAGAAATACGCATAATAATAATAGTAATAAGAATAATTATAACAGTAATAATGATATTAATAACATGTATAGCGATAATAATGATAGTAAGATGTATACGAATAATAGTTATAAGGATAAAGAGAAGAGTAATACGGATAGTAATAATGGAACAAGGATAATAATAACAGTTACAGCGACAAGAATAATAGTAATAAGGATATTAATAATAGTTATAAGGATAAAGACAAGAGGAATAAGGATAGTAACAATAGAATAAGGATAATAATAACAGTTACAGCAACAAGAATAATAGTAATAAGGATAATAATAATAGTTATAAGGATAAAGACAAGAATAATAGGGATAATAATAATAGTAATAAGAATACTAATAACAGTTATAGCGATAATAATAATAGTAATAATGATAATAATAATAGTTAAAAGGATAACGACAAGAGGAATAGAGATAAGAATAATAGTAATAGGAATAGGGATAGTAATAATAGTAACAGGTATAATAATAACAGTTATAGCGATAATAATAATAGTAATAAGGATAAAGGCAAGAGTAATACGCATAGTAACAATAGAATAAGGATAATAATAACAGTTACAGCGACAAGAATAATAGTAATAAGGATAATAATAATAATAGTTATAGCGATAATAATAATAGTAATAAGGATAAAGGCAAGAGTAATACGGATAGTAACAATAGAATAAGGAAAATAATAACAGTTATAGCGATAATAATAATAATAATAAGGATAATAATAATAGTTATCAGGATAAAGGCAAGAGTAATACGGATAGTAACAATAGAATATGGATAATAATAACAGTTATAGCGATAATAATAATAGTAATAACGATTAATAATAATAGTTGTAGCGATAATAATAATAGTTAAGGATAATAATAACAGTTATAGCGATAATAATAATAGTAATAAGGATAGTAATAATACTTATCAGGATAAAGACAAGAGTAATACGGATAGTAACAATAGAATAAGGATAATAATAACAGTTACAGCAACAAGAATAATAGTAATAAGGATAATAATAACAGTTACAGCAACAAGAATAATAGTAATAAGGATAATAATAACAGTCATAGTGATAATAATAATAATAATAATAAGGATAATAATAATAGTTATAAGGATAAAGACAAGAATAATAGGGATAATAATAATAGTAATAAGAATACTAATAACAGTTATAGCGATAATAATAATAGTAATAAGGATAATAATAATATTTAAAAGGATAACGACAAGAGGAATAGAGATAAGAATAATAGTAATGGGAATAGGGATAGTAATAATAGTAACAGGTATAATAATAACAGTTGTAGCGATAATAATAATAGTAATAAGGATAAAGGCAAGAGTAATACGCATAGTAACAATAGAATAAGGATAATAATAACAGTTACAGCGACAAGAATAATAGTAATAAGGATAATAATAATTGTTATAAGGATAAAGACAAGAATAATAGGGATAATAATAATAGTAATAAGAATACTAATAATAGTTATAGCGATAATAATAATAGTAATAAGGATAATAATAATAGTTAAAAGGATAACGTCAAGAGGAATAGAGATAATAATAATAGTAATATGAATAATAATAACAGATATAGCGATAATAATAATAGTAATAAGGATAGTATTAATAGCTATCAGGATAAAGACAAGAGTAATACGGATAGTAACAATAGAATAAGGATAATAATAACAGTTATAGCGATAATAATAATAGTAATACGGATAGTAATAATAGTTATCAGGATAAAGACAAGAGTAATACGGATAGTAACAATAGAATATGGATAATAATAACAGTTACAGTGACAAGAATAATAGTAATAAGGATAATAATAATAGTTATAAGGATAAAGACAAGAGGAATAAGGATAGTAACAATAGAATAAGGATAATAATAACAGTTATAGCGATAATAATAATAGTAATAAGGATAATAATAATAGTAATAAGAATAATAATATAGTTATAAGGATAAACACAAGAGAAATACGCATAATAATAATAGTAATAAGAATAATTATAACAGTAATAATGATATTAATAACATGTATAGCGATAATAATGATAGTAAGATGTATACGAATAATAGTTATAAGGATAAAGAGAAGAGTAATACGGATAGTAATAATGGAACAAGGATAATAATAACAGTTACAGCGACAAGAATAATAGTAATAAGGATATTAATAATAGTTATAAGGATAAAGACAAGAGGAATAAGGATAGTAACAATAGAATAAGGATAATAATAACAGTTACAGCAACAAGAATAATAGTAATAAGGATAATAATAACAGTCATAGCGATAATAATAATAATAATAATAAGGATAATAATAATAGTTATAAGGATAAAGACAAGAATAATAGGGATAATAATAATAGTAATAAGAATACTAATAACAGTTATAGCGATAATAATAATAGTAATAATGATAATAATAATAGTTAAAAGGATAACGACAAGAGGAATAGAGATAAGGAAAATAGTAATAGGAATAGGGATAGTAATAATAGTAACAGGTATAATAATAACAGTTATAGCGATAATAATAATAGTAATAAGGATAAAGGCAAGAGTAATACGCATAGTAACAATAGAATAAGGATAATAATAACAGTTACAGCGACAAGAATAATAGTAGTAAGGATAATAATAATAGTTAAAAGGATAACGACAAGAGGAATAGAGATAATAATAATAGTAATTTGAACAGGGATAGTAATAATAGTAATAGGTATAATAATAACAGTTATAGCGATAATAATAATAGTTACAAGAATAATAATAACTGTTATAGCGATAATAATAATAGTAATAAGGAAAATAATAATAGTTATAGCGATAATAATAATAGTAATAAGGATAATAATAATAGTTATATGGATAAAGACAAGAGGAATACGGATATAACAATAGAATATGGATAATAATAACAGTTATAGCGATAATAATAATAGTAATAACGATTAATAATAATAGTTGTAGCGATAATAATAATAGTAATAAGGATAGTAATAATAGTTATCAGGATAAAGACAAGAGGAATAAGGATAGTAACAATAGAATAAGGATAATAATAACAGTTATAGCGATAATAATAATAGTAATAAGGATAGTAATAATAGTTATCAGGATAAAGACAAGAGTAATACGGATAGTAACAATAGAATATGGATAATAATAACAGTTACAGCGACAAGAATAATAGTAATAAGGATAATAATAATAGTTATAAGGATAAAGACAAGAGGAATAAGGATAGTAACAATAGAATAAGGATAATAATAACAGTTATAGCGATAATAATAATAGTAATAAGGATAATAATAATAGTAATAAGAATAATAATATAGTTATAAGGATAAACACAAGAGAAATACGCATAATAATAATAGTAATAAGAATAATTATAACAGTAATAATGATATTAATAACATGTATAGCGATAATAATGATAGTAAGATGTATACGAATAATAGTTATAAGGATAAAGAGAAGAGTAATACGGATAGTAATAATGGAACAAGGATAATAATAACAGTTACAGCGACAAGAATAATAGTAATAAGGATATTAATAATAGTTATAAGGATAAAGACAAGAGGAATAAGGATAGTAACAATAGAATAAGGATAATAATAACAGTTACAGCAACAAGAATAATAGTAATAAGGATAATAATAACAGTCATAGCGATAATAATAATAATAATAATAAGGATAATAATAATAGTTATAAGGATAAAGACAAGAATAATAGGGATAATAATAATAGTAATAAGAATACTAATAACAGTTATAGCGATAATAATAATAGTAATAATGATAATAATAATAGTTAAAAGGATAACGACAAGAGGAATATAGATAAGAAAAATAGTAATAGGAATAGGGATAGTAATAATAGTAACAGGTATAATAATAACAGTTATAGCGATAATAATAATAGTAATAAGGATAAAGGCAAGAGTAATACGCATAGTAACAATAGAATAAGGATAATAATAACAGTTACAGCGACAAGAATAATAGTAATAAGGATAATAATAATAATAGTTATAGCGATAATAATAATAGTAATAAGGATAAAGGCAAGAGTAATACGGATAGTAACAATAGAATAAGGAAAATAATAACAGTTATAGCGATAATAATAATAATAATAATAAGGATAATAATAATAGTTATCAGGATAAAGACAAGAGTAATACGGATAGTAACAACAGAATATGGGTAATAATAACAGTTATAGCGATAATAATAATAGTAACAACGATTAATAATAATAGTTGTAGCGATAATAATAATAGTAATAAGGATAATAATAACAGTTATAGCGATAATAATAATAGTAATAACGATTAATAATAATAGTTGTAGCGATAATAATAATAGTAATAAGGATAATAATAACAGCTATAGCGATAATAATAATAGTATTAAGGATAATAATAATAGTTATAAGGATGAAGACATGAGGAATAGGGATAATAATAATAGTAATAAGAATAAGAATAACAGATATAGCGATAATAATAATAGTAATAAGGATAGTAATAATAGTTATCAGGATAAAGACAAGAGTAATACGGATAGTAACAATAGAATAAGGATAATAATAACAGTTACAGCAACAAGAATAATAGTAATAAGGATAATAATAACAGTCATAGCGATAATAATAATAATAATAATAAGGATAATAATAACAGTTATAAGGATAAAGACAAGAATAATAGAGATAAGAATAATAGTAATAGGAATTGGGATAGTAATAATAGTAACAGGTATAATAATAACAGTTATAGCGATAATAATAATAGTAATAAGGATAAAGGCAAGAGTAATACGCATAGTAACAATAGAATAAGGATAATAATAACAGTTACAGCGACAAGAATAATAGTAATAAGGATAATAATAATAATAATTATAGCGATAATAATAATAGTAATAAGGATAAAGGCAAGAGTAATACGGATAGTAACAATAGAATAAGGAAAATAATAACAGTTATAGCGATAATAATAATAATAATAAGGATAATAATAATAGTAATAAGGATAATAATAACAGTCATAGCGATAATAATAATAATAATAATAAGGATAATAATAATAGTTATAAGGATAAAGACAAGAATAATAGGGATAATAATAATAGTAATAAGAATACTAATAACAGTTATAGCGATAACAATAATAGTAATAAGGATAATAATAATAGTTATAGCGATAATAATAATAGTAATAAGGATAATAATAATAGTTATAAGGATAAAGACAAGAGTAATACGGATAGTAACAATAGAATATGGATAATAATAACAGTTACAGCAACAAGAAAAATAGTAATAAGGATAATAATAACAGTTACAGCAACAAGAATAATAGTAATAAGGATAATAATAACAGTCATAGTGATAATAATAATAATAATAATAAGGATAATAATAATAGTTATAAGGATAAAGACAAGAATAATAGGGATAATAATAATAGTAATAAGAATACTAATAACAGTTATAGCGATAATAATAATAGTAATAAGGATAATAATAATATTTAAAAGGATAACGACAAGAGGAATAGAGATAAGAATAATAGTAATGGGAATAGGGATAGTAATAATAGTAACAGGTATAATAATAACAGTTATAGCGATAATAATAATAGTAATAAGGATAAAGGCAAGAGTAATACGCATAGTAACAATAGAATAAGGATAATAATAACAGTTACAGCGACAAGAATAATAGTAATAAGGATAATAATAATTGTTATAAGGATAAAGACAAGAATAATAGGGATAATAATAATAGTAATAAGAATACTAATAATAGTTATAGCGATAATAATAATAGTAATAAGGATAATAATAATAGTTAAAAGGATAACGACAAGAGGAATAGAGATAATAATAATAGTAATAAGAATAATAATAACAGATATAGCGATAATAATAATAGTAATAAGGATAGTAATAATAGTTATCAGAATAAAGACAAGAGTAATACGGATAGTAACAATAGAATAAGGATAATAATAACAGTTATAGCGATAATAATAATAGTAATAAGGATAGTAATAATAGTTATCAGGATAAAGACAAGAGTAATACGGATAGTAACAATAGAATAAGGATAATAATAACAGTTACAGCGACAGGAATAATAGTAATAAGGATAATAATAATTGTTATAAGGATAAAGACAAGAATAATAGGGATAATAATAATAGTAATAAGAATACTAATAACAGTTATAGCAATAATAGTAATAGTAATAAGGATTATAATAATAGTTAAAAGGATAACGACATGAGGAATAGAGATAATAATAATAGTAATAAGAATAATAATAACAGATATAGCGATAATAATAATAGTAATAAGGATAGTAATAATAGTTATAAGGATAAAGGCAAGAGGAATACAGATATAACAATAGAATATGGATAATAATAACAGTTATAGCGATAATAATAATAGTAATAACGATTAATAATAATAGTTGAAGCGATAATAATAATAGTAATAAGGATAATAATAACAGCTATAGCGATAATAATAATAGTAATAAGGATAATAATAATAGTTAAAAGGATAACGACAAGAGGTATAGCGATAATAATAATAGTAATAAGGATAATAATAATAGTTATAGCGATAATAATAATAGTAATAAGGATAATAATAATAGTTATAAGGATAAAGACAAGAGGAATACGGATATATCAATAGAATATGGATAATAATAACAGTTATAGCGATAAAAATAATAGTAATAACGATTAATAATAATAGTTGTAGCGATAATAATAATAGTTAAGGATAATAATAACAGTTATAGCGATAATAATAATAGTAATAAGGATAGTAATAATAGTTATCAGGATAAAGACAAGAGTAATACGGATAGTAACAATAGAATAACGATAATAATAACAGCTATAGCGATAATAATAACAGTAATAACGATAATAATAACAGTCATAGCGATAATAATAATAATAATAATATTAAGGATAATAATAATAGTTATAAGGATAAAGACAAGAATAATAGGGGTAATAATAATAGTAATAAGAGTACTAATAACAGTTATAGCGATAATAATAATAGTAATAAGGATAATAATAACAGTTATAGCGACAAGAATAATAGTAATAAGGATAATAATAATAGTTAAAAGGGTAACAACAAGAGGAATAGAGATAATAATAATAGTAATAGGTATAGGGATAGTAATAATAGTAATAGGTATAATAATAACAGTTATAGCGATAATAATGATAGTAATAAGGATAAAGGCAAGAGTAATACGGATAGTAACCATAGAATAAGGATAATAATAACAGTTATAGCGATAATAATAATAATAATAAGGATAATAATAATATTTATAAGGTTGAAGACATGAGGAATAGGGATAATAATAATAGTAATAAGAATAATAATAACAGTTATAGCGATAATAATAATAGTAATAAGGAAAATAATAATAGTTATAGCGATAATAATAATAGTAATAAGGATAATAATCATAGTTATAAGGATAAAGACAAGAGGAATACGGATATAACAATAGAATATGGATAATAATAACAGTTATAGCGATAATAATAATAGTAATAACGATTAATAATAATAGTTGTAGCGATAATAATAATAGTTAAGGATAATAATAACAGTTATAGCGATAATAATAATAGTAATAAGGATAATAATTATAGTTGTAGCGATAATAATAATAGTAATAAGGATAATAATAACAGTTATACCGATAATAATAATAGTAATAAGGATAGTAATAATAGTTATAAGGATAAAGACAAGAGGAATACGGATATAACAATAGAATATGGATAATAATAACAGTTATAGCGATAATAATAATAGTATTAAGGATAATAATAATAGTTATAAGGATGAAGACATGAGGAATAGGGATAATAATAATAGTAATAAGAATAATAATAACAGATATAGCGATAATAATAATAGTAAGAAGGATAGTAATAATAGTTATCAGGATGAAGACAAGAGTAATACGTATAAACACAATAGAATAAGGATAATAATAACAGTTACAGCGACAAGAATAATAGTAATAAGGATAATAATAACAGTCATAGCGATAATAATAATAATAATAATAAGGATAATAATAATAGGTATAAGGATAAAGACAAGAATAATAGGGATAATAATAATAGTAATAAGAGTACTAATAACAGTTATAGCGATAATAATAATAGTAATGAGGATAATAATAATAGTTAAAAGGATAACGACAAGAGGAATAGAGATAATAATAATAGTAATAGGTATAGGGATAGTAATAATAGTAATAGGTATAATAATAACAGTTATAGCGATAATAATAATAATCATAAGGATAATAATAATAGTTATAAGGTTGAAGACATGAGGAATAGGGATAATAATAATAGTAATAAGAATAATAATAACAGTTATAGCGATAATAATAATAGTTACAAGAATAATAATAACTGTTATAGCGATAATAATAATAGTAATAAGGAAAATAATAATAGTTATAGCGATAATAATAATAGTAATAAGGATGATAATAATAGTTATAAGGATAAAGACAAGAGGAATACGGATATAACAATAGAATATGGATAATAATAACAGTTATAGCGATAATAATAATAGTAATAACGATTAATAATAATAGTTGTAGCGATAATAATAATAGTTAAGGATAATAATAACAGTTATAGCGATAATAATAATAGTAATAAGGATAATAATAATAGTTGTAGCGATAATAATAATAGTAATAAGGATAATAATAACAGTTATAGCGATAATAATAATAGTAATAAGAATAATAATAACAGTTATAGCGATAATAATAATAGTAATAAGGATAGAAATAATAGTTATAAGGATAAAGACAAGAGGAATACGGATATAACAATAGAATATGGATAATAATAACAGTTATAGCGATAATAATAATAGTAATAACGATTAATAATAATAGTTGTAGCGATAATAATAATAGTAATAAGGATAATAATAACAGCTATAGCGATAATAATAATAGTTATAAGGATAATAATAATAGTTATAAGGATGAAGACATGAGGAATAGGGATAATAATAATAGTAATAAGAATAATAATAACAGATATAGCGATAATAATAATAGTAATAATAGTTATCAGGATAAAGACAAGAGTAATACGGATAGTAACAATAGAATAAGGATTATAATAACGGTTACAGCGACAAGAATAATAGTAATAAGGATAATAATAATAGTTAAAAGGATAACGACAAGAGGAATAGAGATAATAATAATAGTAATAGGAATAGGGATAGTAATAATAGTAATAGGTATAATAAAAACAGTTATACCGATAATAATAATAGTAATAAGGATAAAGGCAAGAGTAATACGCATAGTAATAATAGAATAAGGATAATAATAACAGTTACAGCGGCAAGAATAATAGTAATAAGGATAATAATAATAGTTAAAAGGATAACGACAAGAGGAATAGAGATAAGAATAATAGTAATAGGAATAGGGATAGTAATAATAGTAACAGGTATAATAATAACAGTTATAGCGATAATAAAAATAGTAATAAGGATAAAGGCAAGAGTAATACGCATAGTAACAATAGAATAAGGATAATAATAACAGTTACAGCGACAAGAATAATAGTAATAAGGATAATAATAATAATAGTTATAGCGATAATAATAATAGTTAAAAGGATAACGACAAGAGGAATAGAGATAATAATAATAGTAATAAGAATAATAATAACAGATATAGCGATAATAATAATAGTAATAAGGATAGTAATAATAGTTATCAGAATAAAGACAAGAGTAATACGGATAGTAACAATAGAATAAGGATAATAATAACAGTTATAGCGATAATAATAATAGTAATAAGGATAGTAATAATAGTTATCAGGATAAAGACAAGAGTAATACGGATAGTAACAATAGAATAAGGATAATAATAACAGTTACAGCGACAGGAATAATAGTAATAAGGATAATAATAATTGTTATAAGGATAAAGACAAGAATAATAGGGATAATAATAATAGTAATAAGAATACTAATAACAGTTATAGCAATAATAATAATAGTAATAAGGATTATAATAATAGTTAAAAGGATAACGACATGAGGAATAGAGATAATAATAATAGTAATAAGAATAATAATAACAGATATAGCGATAATAATAATAGTAATAAGGATAGTAATAATAGTTATAAGGATAAAGGCAAGAGGAATACAGATATAACAATAGAATATGGATAATAATAACAGTTATAGCGATAATAATAATAGTAATAACGATTAATAATAATAGTTGAAGCGATAATAATAATAGTAATAAGGATAATAATAACAGCTATAGCGATAATAATAATAGTAATAAGGATAATAATAATAGTTAAAAGGATAACGACAAGAGGTATAGCGATAATAATAATAGTAATAAGGATAATAATAATAGTTATAGCGATAATAATAATAGTAATAAGGATAATAATAATAGTTATAAGGATAAAGACAAGAGGAATACGGATATATCAATAGAATATGGATAATAATAACAGTTATAGCGATAAAAATACAAGTAATAACGATTAATAATAATAGTTGTAGCGATAATAATAATAGTTAAGGATAATAATAACAGTTATAGCGATAATAATAATAGTAATAAGGATAGTAATAATAGTTATCAGGATAAAGACAAGAGTAATACGGATAGTAACAATAGAATAAGGATAATAATAACAGTTATAAGGATAAAGACAAGAATAATAGGGGTAATAATAATAGTAATAAGAGTACTAATAACAGTTATAGCGATAATAATAATAGTAATAAGGATAATAATAACAGTTATAGCGACAAGAATAATAGTAATAAGGATAATAATAATAGTTAAAAGGATAACGACAAGAGGAATAGAGATAATAATAATAGTAATAGGTATAGGGATAGTAATAATAGTAATAGGTATAATAATAACAGTTATAGCGATAATAATGATAGTAATAAGGATAATAATAATAGTTATAAGGATGAAGACATGAGGAATAGGGATAATAATAATAGTAATAAGAATAATAATAACAGTTATAGCGATAATAATAATAGTTACAAGAATAATAATAACTGTTATAGCGATATAAATAATAGTAGTAAGGATAATAATAACAGCTGTAGCGATAATAATAATAGTAATAAGGTTAATAATAACAGCTATAGCGATAATAATATAGTAATAAGGTTAATAATAATAGTTATAAGGATAGTAATAATAGTTATCAGGATAAAGACAAGAGTAATACGGATAGCAACAATAGAATAAGGATAATAATAACAGTTATAGCGATAATAGTAATAGTTACAAGAATAATAGTAACAGTTATAGCGATATAAATAATAGTAATAAGGATAATAATAATAGCTATAAGTATAAAGACATGAGTAATAGGGATAGTCACAATAGAATAAGGATAATAATATCATTTATAGCGATAATAATAATAGTAATAAGTATAAGAATAATAGTTATAAGGATTAAGACAAGAGTAATACAGATAGTAACAATAGAATAAGGATAATAATAACAGTTATAGCGATAATAATAATAGTAATAAGGATAATAATAATAGTTAAAAGGATAAAGACAAGAGGAATAGGGATAATAATAATAATAATGAGAATAATAATAACAGTCATAGCGCTAATAATAACTGTAATAAGTATAAGAATAATAGTTATAAGGATAAAGACAAGAGGAATAGAGATAATTATAATAGTAATAGGAATAATAATAATAGTTACAAGGATAAAGACAAGAATAATACGGATAGTAACAACAGAATAAGGATAATAATAATAGTTAGTAAGAATAAAGGCACGAATAATACGTATAGCAACAATAGAATAAGGATAATAATAACAGTTATAGCGATAATAGTCATAGTTACAAGAATAATAGTAACAGTTATAGCGATATAAATAATAGTAATAAGGATAATAATAATAGTTATAAGGATAAAGACAAGAATGATACGGATAGTAACAATAGAATAAGGATAATAATAATAGTTATAGCGATAATAATAATAATAAGGATAATAATAATAGTTAAAAGGATAAAGACAAGAAGAATAGGGATAATAATAATAGTAATGAGAATAATAATAACAGTCATAGCGCTAATAATAACAGTAATAAGGATAATAATAATAGTTATAAGGATAAAGACATGAGTAATACGGATAGTCACAATAGAATAAGGATAATATTAACATTTATAGCGAGAATAATAATAGTAATAAGTATAAGAATAATAGTTATAAGGATAAAGACAAGAGTAATACGGATAGTAACAATAGAATAAGGATAATAATAACAGTTATAGCGTTAATAATAATAGTAGTAAGGATAATAATAACAGTCATAGCGGTAATAATAATAATAATAATAAGGATAATAATAATAGTTAAAAGGATAAAGACAAGAGGAATAGGGATAATAAAAATAGTAATAGGAATGGGGATAGTAATAATAGTAATAGGAATAATAATAACAGTTATAGCGATAATCATAATAGTTATAAGCATAAAGGCAAGAGTAATACGGCTAGTAACAATAGAATAAGGATAATAATAACAGTTACAGCGACAAGAATAATAGTAATAAGGATAATAATAACAGTCATAGCGATAATAATAACAGTAATAAGGATAATAATAATAGTTATAAGGATAAAGACATGAGTAATACGGATAGTCACAATAGAATAAGGATAATAATAACATTTATAGCGATAATAATAATGGTAATAAGGATAATAATAAATTTATAAGGATAAAGGCAAGAGTAACACGGATAGTAACAGTAGAATAAGGATAATAATAACAGTTATAGCGATAATAATAATAGTAATAAGGATAATAATAACAGCTATAGCGATAATAATAATAGTAATAAGGTTAATAATAATAGTTATAAGGATAAAGACAAGAGAAATACGGATAATAATAATAGTAATAAGAATAATTATAACAGTAATAATGATATTAATAACATGTATAGCGATAATAATGATAGTAAGATGTATACGAATAATAGTTATAAGGATAAAGAGAAGAGTAATACCGATAGTAATAATGGAACAAGGATAATAATAACAGTTATAGCGATAATACTAATAGTAATACGAATAATAATAACAGTTATAGCGATATAAATAATAGTAATAAGTATAAGAATAATAGTTATAAGGATAAAGACAAGAGTAATACGTATCGTAATAATAAAATAAGGACAATAATAACAGTTATAGCGATAATAATAATAGTAATAAGGATAATAATAACAGTCATAGCGATAATAATAATAATAATAATAAGGATAATAATAATAGTTAAAAGGATAAAGACAAGAGGAATAGGGATAATAATAATAGTAATGAGAATAATAATAACAGTCATAGCGCTAATAATAACAGTAATAAGGATAATAATAATAGTTATAAGGATAAAGACATGAGTAATACGGATAGGCACAATAGAATAAGGATAATATTAACATTTATAGCGATAATAAAAATAGTAATAAGGATAGTAATAATAGTTATCAGGATAAAGACAAGAGTAATACGGATAGTAACAATAGAATAAGGATAATAATAACAGTTACAGCGACAAGAATAATAGTAATAAGGATAATAATAACAGTTATAGCGATAATAATAATAGTAATAAGCATAATAATAACAGTTATAGCGATAATAATAATAGTAATAAGGATAATAATAATAGTTATAAGGATAAAGGCAAGAGGAATACGGGTATAACAATAGAATATGGATAATAATAACAGTTATAGCGATAATAATAATAGTAATAAAGATAATAATAATAGTTATAGCGATAATAATAATAGTAATAAGGATAATAATAATAGTTATAAGGATAAAGACATGAGTAATACGGATAGTCACAATAGAATAAGGATAATAATATCATTTATAGCGATAATAATAATAGTAATAAGTATACGAATAATAGTTATAAGGATAAAGAGAAGAGTAATACGGATACTAATAATGGAACAAGGATAATAATAACAGTTATAGCGATAATAGTAATAGTAATAAGGATAGTAATAATAGTTATCAGGATAAAGACAAGAGTAATACGGATAGTAACAATAGAATAAGGATAATAATAACAGTTACAGCGACAAGAACAATAGTAATAAGGATAATAATAATAGTAATAAGAATAATTATAACAGTAATAATGATAATAATAACATTTGTAGCGATAATAATAATAGTAATAAGTATACGAATAATAGTTATAAGGATAAAGAGAAGAGTAATACGGATAGTAATAATGGAACAAGGATAATAAAAACAGTTATAGCGATAATAGTAATAGTAATACGAATAATAATAACAGTTTTAGCGATATAAATAATAGTAATAAGGATAATAATAGCAGTTATAGCGATAATAATAATAGTAATAAGGATAATAATAACAGTTATAGCGATAATAATAATAGTAATAAGGATAGTAATAATAGTTATCAGGATAAAGACAAGAGTAATACGCATAGTAACAATAGAATAAGGATAACAATAACAGTTACAGCGACAAGAATAATAGTAATAAGGATAATAATAACAGTTATAGCGATAATAATAATAGTAATAAGGATAGTAATAATAGTTATCAGGATAAAGACAAGAGTAATACGGATAGTAACAATAGAATAAGGATAATAATAACAGTTACAGCGACAAGAATAATAGTAATAAGGATAATAATAATAGTTATAAGGATAAAGACAAGAGGAATAAGGATAGTAACAATAGAATAAGGATAATAATAACAGTTATAGCGATAATAATAATAGTAATAAGGATAGTAATAATAGTTATCAGGATAAAGACAAGAGTAATACGGATAGTAACAATAGAATATGGATAATAATAACAGTTACAGCGACAAGAATAATAGTAATAAGGATAATAATAATAGTTATAAGGATAAAGACAAGCGGAATAAGGATAGTAACAATAGAATAAGGATAATAATAACAGTTATAGCGATAATAATAATAGTGATAAGGATAATAATAATAGTAATAAGAATAATAATATAGTTATAAGGATAAAGACAAGAGAAATACGGATAATAATAATAGTAATAAGAATAATTATAACAGTAATAATGATATTAATAACATGTATAGCGATAATAATGATAGTAAGATGTATACGAATAATAGTTATAAGGATAAAGAGAAGAGTAATACCGATAGTAATAATGGAACAAGGATAATAATAACAGTTATAGCGATAATACTAATAGTAATACGAATAATAATAACAGTTATAGCGATATAAATAATAGTAATAAGTATAAGAATAATAGTTATAAGGATAAAGACAAGAGTAATACGGATCGTAATAATAAAATAAGGACAATAATAACAGTTATAGCGATAATAATAATAGTAATAAGGATAATAATAACAGTCATAGCGATAATAATAATAATAATAATAAGGATAATAATAATAGTTAAAAGGATAAAGACAAGAGGAATAGGGATAATAATAATAGTAATGAGAATAATAATAACAGTCATAGCGCTAATAATAACAGTAATAAGGATAATAATAATAGTTATAAGGATAAAGACATGAGTAATACGGATAGGCACAATAGAATAAGGATAATATTAACATTTATAGCGATAATAAAAATAGTAATAAGGATAGTAATAATAGTTATCAGGATAAAGACAAGAGTAATACGGATAGTAACAATAGAATAAGGATAATAATAACAGTTACAGCGACAAGAATAATAGTAATAAGGATAATAATAACAGTTATAGCGATAATAATAATAGTAATAAGCATAATAATAACAGTTATAGCGATAATAATAATAGTAATAAGGATAATAATAATAGTTATAAGGATAAAGGCAAGAGGAATACGGGTATAACAATAGAATATGGATAATAATAACAGTTATAGCGATAATAATAATAGTAATAAAGATAATAATAATAGTTATAGCGATAATAATAATAGTAATAAGGATAATAATAATAGTTATAAGGATAAAGACATGAGTAATACGGATAGTCACAATAGAATAAGGATAATAATATCATTTATAGCGATAATAATAATAGTAATAAGTATACGAATAATAGTTATAAGGATAAAGAGAAGAGTAATACGGATACTAATAATGGAACAAGGATAATAATAACAGTTATAGCGATAATAGTAATAGTAATAAGGATAGTAATAATAGTTATCAGGATAAAGACAAGAGTAATACGGATAGTAACAATAGAATAAGGATAATAATAACAGTTACAGCGACAAGAACAATAGTAATAAGGATAATAATAATAGTAATAAGAATAATTATAACAGTAATAATGATAATAATAACATTTGTAGCGATAATAATAATAGTAATAAGTATACGAATAATAGTTATAAGGATAAAGAGAAGAGTAATACGGATAGTAATAATGGAACAAGGATAATAAAAACAGTTATAGCGATAATAGTAATAGTAATACGAATAATAATAACAGTTTTAGCGATATAAATAATAGTAATAAGGATAATAATAGCAGTTATAGCGATAATAATAATAGTAATAAGGATAATAATAACAGTTATAGCGATAATAATAATAGTAATAAGGATAGTAATAATAGTTATCAGGATAAAGACAAGAGTAATACGCATAGTAACAATAGAATAAGGATAACAATAACAGTTACAGCGACAAGAATAATAGTAATAAGGATAATAATAACAGTTATAGCGATA
The DNA here is from genome assembly GCA_945859555.1 of Megachile ligniseca. NCBI lineage: Eukaryota > Metazoa > Arthropoda > Insecta > Hymenoptera > Megachilidae > Megachile > Megachile ligniseca. The sequence goes on along the minus strand of CAMAOC010000139.1, from coordinate 44,750 downwards.
ATAATAATAGTAATAAGGATAGTAATAATAGTTATCAGGATAAAGACAAGAGTAATACGGATAGTAACAATAGAATAAGGATAATAATAACAGTTACAGCGACAAGAATAATAGTAATAAGGATAATAATAATAGTTATAAGGATAAAGACAAGAGGAATAAGGATAGTAACAATAGAATAAGGATAATAATAACAGTTATAGCGATAATAATAATAGTAATAAGGATAGTAATAATAGTTATCAGGATAAAGACAAGAGTAATACGGATAGTAACAATAGAATATGGATAATAATAACAGTTACAGCGACAAGAATAATAGTAATAAGGATAATAATAATAGTTATAAGGATAAAGACAAGCGGAATAAGGATAGTAACAATAGAATAAGGATAATAATAACAGTTATAGCGATAATAATAATAGTGATAAGGATAATAATAATAGTAATAAGAATAATAATATAGTTATAAGGATAAAGACAAGAGAAATACGCATAATAATAATAGTAATAAGAATAATTATAACAGTAATAATGATATTAATAACATGTATAGCGATAATAATGATAGTAAGATGTATACGAATAATAGTTATAAGGATAAAGAGAAGAGTAATACGGATAGTTATAATGGAACAAGGATAATAATAACAGTTACAGCGACAAGAATAATAGTAATAAGGATAATAGTAATAGTTATAAGGATAGTAACAATAGAATAAGGATAATAATAACAGTTATAGCGATAATAATAATAGTAATAAGGATAATAATAATAGTAATAAGGATAGTAATAATAGTTATAAGGATAAAGACAAGAGAAATACGCATAATAATAATAGTAATAAGAATAATTATAACAGTAATAATGATATTAATAACATGTATAGCGATAATAATGATAGTAAGATGTATACGAATAATAGTTATAAGGATAAAGAGAAGAGTAATACGGATAGTAATAATGGAACAAGGATAATAATAACAGTTATAGCGATAATAGTAATAGTAATACGAATAATAATAACAGTTATAGCGATATAAATAATAGTAATAAGTATAAGAATAATAGTTATAAGGATAAAGACAAGAGTAATACGGATAGTAATAATAAAATAAGGACAATAATAACATTTATAGCGATAATAATAATAGTAATAAGGATAATAATAACAGTCATAGCGATAATAATAATAATAATAATAAGGATAATAATAATAGTTAAAAGGATAAAGACAAGAGGAATAGGGATAATAATAATAGTAATGAGAATAATAATAACAGTCATAGCGCTAATAATAACAGTAATAAGGATAATAATAATAGTTATAAGGATAAAGACATGAGTAATACGGATAGTCACAATAGAATAAGGATAATATTAACATTTATAGCGATAATAATAATAGTAATAAGGATAGTAATAATAGTTATCAGGATAAAGACAAGAGTAATACGGATAGTAACAATAGAATAAGGATAATAATAACAGTTACAGCGACAAGAATAATAGTAATAAGGATAATAATAACAGTTATAGCGATAATAATAATAGTAATAAGCATAATAATAACAGTTATAGCGATAATAATAATAGTAATAAGGATAATAATAATAGTTATAAGGATAAAGGCAAGAGGAATACGGGTATAACAATAGAATATGGATAATAATAACAGTTATAGCGATAATAATAATAGTAATAAAGATAATAATAATAGTTATAGCGATAATAATAATAGTAATAAGGATAATAATAATAGTTATAAGGATAAAGACATGAGTAATACGGATAGTCACAATAGAATAAGGATAATAATATCATTTATAGCGATAATAATAATAGTAATAAGTATACGAATAATAGTTATAAGGATAAAGAGAAGAGTAATACGGATAGTAATAATGGAACAAGGATAATAATAACAGTTATAGCGATAATAGTAATAGTAATAAGGATAGTAATAATAGTTATCAGGATAAAGACAAGAGTAATACGGATAGTAACAATAGAATAAGGATAATAATAACAGTTACAGCGACAAGAACAATAGTAATAAGGATAATAATAATAGTAATAAGAATAATTATAACAGTAATAATGATAATAATAACATTTGTAGCGATAATAATAATAGTAATAAGTATACGAATAATAGTTATAAGGATAAAGAGAAGAGTAATACGGATAGTAATAATGGAACAAGGATAATAAAAACAGTTATAGCGATAATAGTAATAGTAATACGAATAATAATAACAGTTTTAGCGATATAAATAATAGTAATAAGGATAATAATAGCAGTTATAGCGATAATAATAATAGTAATAAGGATAATAATAACAGTTATAGCGATAATAATAATAGTAATAAGGATAGTAATAATAGTTATCAGGATAAAGACAAGAGTAATACGCATAGTAACAATAGAATAAGGATAACAATAACAGTTACAGCGACAAGAATAATAGTAATAAGGATAATAATAACAGTTATAGCGATAATAATAATAGTAATAAGGATAGTAATAATAGTTATCAGGATAAAGACAAGAGTAATACGGATAGTAACAATAGAATAAGGATAATAATAACAGTTACAGCGACAAGAATAATAGTAATAAGGATAATAATAATAGTTATAAGGATAAAGACAAGAGGAATAAGGATAGTAACAATAGAATAAGGATAATAATAACAGTTATAGCGATAATAATAATAGTAATAAGGATAGTAATAATAGTTATCAGGATAAAGACAAGAGTAATACGGATAGTAACAATAGAATATGGATAATAATAACAGTTACAGCGACAAGAATAATAGTAATAAGGATAATAATAATAGTTATAAGGATAAAGACAAGCGGAATAAGGATAGTAACAATAGAATAAGGATAATAATAACAGTTATAGCGATAATAGTAATAGTGATAAGGATAATAATAATAGTAATAAGAATAATAATATAGTTATAAGGATAAAGACAAGAGAAATACGCATAATAATAATAGTAATAAGAATAATTATAACAGTAATAATGATATTAATAACATGTATAGCGATAATAATGATAGTAAGATGTATACGAATAATAGTTATAAGGATAAAGAGAAGAGTAATACGGATAGTTATAATGGAACAAGGATAATAATAACAGTTACAGCGACAAGAATAATAGTAATAAGGATAATAATAATAGTTATAAGGATAAAGACAAGAGGTATAAGGATAGTAACAATAGAATAAGGATAATAATAACAGTTATAGCGATAATAATAATAGTAATAAGGATAATAATAATAGTAATAAGGATAGTAATAATAGTTATAAGGATAAAGACAAGAGAAATACGCATAATAATAATAGTAATAAGAATAATTATAACAGTAATAATGATATTAATAACATGTATAGCGATAATAATGATAGTAAGATGTATACGAATAATAGTTATAAGGATAAAGAGAAGAGTAATACGGATAGTTATAATGGAACAAGGATAATAATAACAGTTACAGCGACAAGAATAATAGTAATAAGGATAATAATAATAGTTATAAGGATAAAGACAAGAGGTATAAGGATAGTAACAATAGAATAAGGATAATAATAACAGTTATAGCGATAATAATAATAGTAATAAGGATAATAATAATAGTAATAAGGATAATAATAATAGTTATAAGGATAAAGACATGAGTAATACGGATAGTCACAATAGAATAAGGATAATATTAACATTTATAGCGATAATAATAATAGTAATAAGGATAGTAATAATAGTTATCAGGATAAAGACAAGAGTAATACGGATAGTAACAATAGAATAAGGATAATAATAACAGTTACAGCGACAAGAATAATAGTAATAAGGATAATAATAACAGTTATAGCGATAATAATAATAGTAATAAGCATAATAATAACAGTTATAGCGATAATAATAATAGTAATAAGGATAATAATAATAGTTATAAGGATAAAGGCAAGAGGAATACGGGTATAACAATAGAATATGGATAATAATAACAGTTATAGCGATAATCATAATAGTTATAAGCATAAAGGCAAGAGTAATACGGCTAGTAACAATAGAATAAGGATAATAATAACAGTTATAGCGATAATAATAATAGTAATAAGGATAATAATAACAGCTATAGCGATAATAATAATAGTAATAAGGATAATAATAATAGTTAAAAGGATAAAGACAAGAGGGATAGGGATAATAATAATAGTAATGAGAATAATAATAACAGTCATAGCGCTAATAATAACAGTAATAAGGATAATAATAATAGTTATAAGGATAAAGACATGAGTAATACGGATAGTCACAATAGAATAAGGATAATATTAACATTTATAGCGACAATAAAAACAGTAATAAGGATAGTAATAATAGTTATCAGGATAAAGACAAGAGTAATACGGATAGTAACAATAGAATAAGGATAATAATAACAGTTACAGCGACAAGAATAATAGTAATAAGGATAATAATAATAGTTATAAGGATAAAGACAAGAGGAATAAGGATAGTAACAATAGAATAAGGATAATAATAACAGTTATGGCGATAATAATAGTAGTAATAAGGATAATAATAATTGTAATAAGGATAATAATAATAGTTATAAGGATAAAGACAAGAGAAATACGGATAATAATAATAGTAATAAAAATAATTATAACAGTAATAATGATAATAGTAACATTTATAGCGATAATAATGATAGTAAGATGTATACGAATAATAGTTATAAGGATAAAGAGAAGAGTAATACGGATAGTAATAATGGAACAAGGATAATAATAACAGTTATAGCGATAATAGTAATAGTAATACGAATAATAATAACAGTTATAGCGATATAAATAATAGTAATAAGTATAAGAATAATAGTTATAAGGATAAAGACAAGAGTAATACGGATAGTAATAATAAAATAAGGACAATAATAACATTTATAGCGATAATAATAATAGTAATAAGGATAATAATAACAGTCATAGCGATAATAATAATAATAATAATAAGGATAATAATAATAGTTAAAAGGATAAAGACAAGAGGAATAGGGATAATAATAATAGTAATGAGAATAATAATAACAGTCATAGCGCTAATAATAACAGTAATAAGGATAATAATAATAGTTATAAGGATAAAGACATGAGTAATACGGATAGTCACAATAGAATAAGGATAATATTAACATTTATAGCGATAATAATAATAGTAATAAGGATAGTAATAATAGTTATCAGGATAAAGACAAGAGTAATACGGATAGTAACAATAGAATAAGGATAATAATAACAGTTACAGCGACAAGAATAATAGTAATAAGGATAATAATAACAGTTATAGCGATAATAATAATAGTAATAAGCATAATAATAACAGTTATAGCGATAATAATAATAGTAATAAGGATAATAATAATAGTTATAAGGATAAAGGCAAGAGGAATACGGGTATAACAATAGAATATGGATAATAATAACAGTTATAGCGATAATAATAATAGTAATAAAGATAATAATAATAGTTATAGCGATAATAATAATAGTAATAAGGATAATAATAATAGTTATAAGGATAAAGACATGAGTAATACGGATAGTCATAATAGAATAAGGATAATAATATCATTTATAGCGATAATAATAATAGTAATAAGTATACGAATAATAGTTATAAGGATAAAGAGAAGAGTAATACGGATAGTAATAATGGAACAAGGATAATAAAAACAGTTATAGCGATAATAGTAATAGTAATACGAATAATAATAACAGTTTTAGCGATATAAATAATAGTAATAAGGATAATAATAGCAGTTATAGCGATAATAATAATAGTAATAAGGATAATAATAACAGTTATAGCGATAATAATAATAGTAATAAGGATAGTAATAATAGTTATCAGGATAAAGACAAGAGTAATACGCATAGTAACAATAGAATAAGGATAACAATAACAGTTACAGCGACAAGAATAATAGTAATAAGGATAATAATAACAGTTATAGCGATAATAATAATAGTAATAAGGATAGTAATAATAGTTATCAGGATAAAGACAAGAGTAATACGGATAGTAACAATAGAATAAGGATAATAATAACAGTTACAGCGACAAGAATAATAGTAATAAGGATAATAATAATAGTTATAAGGATAAAGACAAGAGGAATAAGGATAGTAACAATAGAATAAGGATAATAATAACAGTTATTGCGATAATAATAATAGTAATAAGGATAGTAATAATAGTTATCAGGATAAAGACAAGAGTAATACGGATAGTAACAATAGAATATGGATAATAATAACAGTTACAGCGACAAGAATAATAGTAATAAGGATAATAATAATAGTTATAAGGATAAAGACAAGCGGAATAAGGATAGTAACAATAGAATAAGGATAATAATAACAGTTATAGCGATAATAATAATAGTGATAAGCATAATAATAATAGTAATAAGAATAATAATATAGTTATAAGGATAAAGACAAGAGAAATACGCATAATAATAATAGTAATAAGAATAATTATAACAGTAATAATGATATTAATAACATGTATAGCGATAATAATGATAGTAAGATGTATACGAATAATAGTTATAAGGATAAAGAGAAGAGTAATACGGATAGTTATAATGGAACAAGGATAATAATAACAGTTACAGCGACAAGAATAATAGTAATAAGGATAATAATAATAGTTATAAGGATAAAGACAAGAGGAATAAGGATAGTAACAATAGAATAAGGATAATAATAACAGTTATAGCGATAATAATAATAGTAATAAGGATAATAATAATACTAATAATAATAGTAATAATAGTTATAAGGATAAAGACAAGAGAAATACGCATAATAATAATAGTAATAAGAATAATTATAACAGTAATAATGATATTAATAACATGTATAGCGATAATAATGATAGTAAGATGTATACGAATAATAGTTATAAGGATAAAGAGAAGAGTAATACGGATAGTAATAATGGAACAAGGATAATAATAACAGTTATAGCGATAATAGTAATAGTAATACGAATAATAATAATAGTTAAAAGGATAAAGACAAGAGGAATAGGGATAATAATAATAGTAATGAGAATAATAATAACAGTCATAGCGCTAATAATAACTGTAATAAGTATAAGAATAATAGTTATAAGGATAAAGACAAGAGGAATAGAGATAATTATAATAGTAATAGGAATAATAATAATAGTTACAAGGATAAAGACAAGAATAATACGGATAGTAACAACAGAATAAGGATAATAATAATAGTTAGTAAGAATAAAGGCACGAATAATACGTATAGCAACAATTGAATAAGGATAATAATAACAGTTATAGCGATAATAGTCATAGTTACAAGAATAATAGTAACAGTTATAGCGATATAAATAATAGCAATAAGGATAATAATAATAGTTATAAGGATAAAGACAAGAATGATACGGATAGTAACAATAGAATAACGATAATAATAATAGTTATAGCGATAATAATAATAATAAGGATAATAATAATAGTTAAAAGGATAAAGACAAGAGGAATAGGGATAATAATAATAGTAATGAGAATAATAATAACAGTCATAGCGCTAATAATAACAGTAATAAGGATAATAATAATAGTTATAAGGATAAAGACATGAGTAATACGGATAGTAACAATAGAATAAGGATAATAATAACAGTTATAGCGTTAATAATAATAGTAATAAGGATAACAATAACAGTCATAGCCGTAATAATAATAATAATAATAAGGATAATAATAATAGTTAAAAGGATAAAGACAAGAGGAATAGGGATAATAAAAATAGTAATAGGAATGGGGATAGTAATAATAGTAATAGGAATAATAATAACAGTTATAGCGATAATCATAATAGTTATAAGCATAAAGGCAAGAGTAATACGGCTAGTAACAATAGAATAAGGATAATAATAACAGTTATAGCGATAATAATAATAGTAATAAGGATAATAATAATAGTAATAAGAATAATAATATAGTTATAAGGATAAAGACAAGAGAAATACGCATAATAATAATAGTAATAAGAATAATTATAACAGTAATAATGATATTAATAACATGTATAGCGATAATAATGATAGTAAGATGTATACGAATAATAGTTATAAGGATAAAGAGAAGAGTAATACGGATAGTTATAATGGAACAAGGATAATAATAACAGTTACAGCGACAAGAATAATAGTAATAAGGATAATAATAATAGTTATAAGGATAAAGACAAGAGGAATAAGGATAGTAACAATAGAATAAGGATAATAATAACAGTTATAGCGATAATAATAATAGTAATAAGGATAATAATAATAGTAATAAGGATAGTAATAATAGTTATAAGGATAAAGACAAGAGAAATACGCATAATAATAATAGTAATAAGAATAATTATAACAGTAATAATGATAATAATAACATTTATAGCGATAATAATGATAGTAAGATGTATACGAATAATAGTTATAAGGATACAGAGAAGAGTAATACGGATAGTAATAATCGAACAAGGATAATAATAACAGTTATAGCGATATAAATAATAGTAATAAGGATAATAATAATAGTTATAAGGATAAAGACAAGAGTAATACGGATATAACAATAGAATATGGATAATAATAACAGTTATAGCGATAATAATAATAGTAATAACGATTAATAATAATAGTAATAAGAATAATTATAACAGTAATAATGATAATAATAACATTTGTAGCGATAATAATAATAGTAATAAGTATACGAATAATAGTTATAAGGATAAAGAGAAGAGTAATACGGATAGTAATAATGGAACAAGGATAATAAAAACAGTTATAGCGATAATAGTAATAGTAATACGAATAATAATAACAGTTTTAGCGATATAAATAATAGTAATAAGGATAATAATAGCAGTTATAGCGATAATAATAATAGTAATAAGGATAATAATAACAGTTATAGCGATAATAATAATAGTAATAAGGATAGTAATAATAGTTATCAGGATAAAGACAAGAGTAATACGCATAGTAACAATAGAATAAGGATAACAATAACAGTTACAGCGACAAGAATAATAGTAATAAGGATAATAATAACAGTTATAGCGATAATAATAATAGTAATAAGGATAGTAATAATAGTTATCAGGATAAAGACAAGAGTAATACGGATAGTAACAATAGAATAAGGATAATAATAACAGTTACAGCGACAAGAATAATAGTAATAAGGATAATAATAATAGTTATCAGGATAAAGACAAGAGGAATACGGATATAACAATAGAATATTGACAATAATAACAGTTATAGCGATAATAAGAATAGTAATAACGATTAATAATAATAGTTGTAGCGATAATGATAATAGTAATAAGGATAATAATAACAGTTATAGCGATAATAATAATAGTAATAAGGATAATAATAATAGTTATAAGGATGAAGACATGAGGAATAGGGATAATAATAATAGTAATAAGAATAATAATAACAGTTATAGCGATAATAATAATAGTTACAAGAATAATAATAACTGTTATAGCGATATAAATAATAGTAGTAAGGATAATAATAACAGCTGTAGCGATAATAATAATAGTAATAAGGTTAATAATAACAGCTATAGCGATAATAATATAGTAATAAGGTTAATAATAATAGTTATAAGGATAGTAATAATAGTTATCAGGATAAAGACAAGAGAAATACGGATAGTAACAATAGAATAAGGATAATAATAACAGTTACAGCGACAAGAATAATAGGAATCAGGATAATAATAACAGTCATAGCGATAATAATAATAATAATAATAAGGATAATAATAACAGTTACAGCGGCAAGAATAATAGTAATAAGGATAATAATAATAGTTATAAGCATAAAGGCAAGAGTAATACGGATAGCAACAATAGAATAAGGATAATAATAACAGTTATAGCGATAATAGTAATAGTTACAAGAATAATAGTAACAGTTATAGCGATATAAATAATAGTAATAAGGATAATAATAATAGCTATAAGTATAAAGACATGAGTAATAGGGATAGTCACAATAGAACAAGGATAATAATATCATTTATAGCGATAATAATAATAGTAATAAGTATAAGAATAATAGTTATAAGGATTAAGACAAGAGTAATACAGATAGTAACAATAGAATAAGGATAATAATAACAGTTATAGCAATAATAATAATAGTAATAAGGATAATAATAATAGTTAAAAGGATAAAGACAAGAGGAATAGGGATAATAATAATAGTAATGAGAATAATAATAACAGTCATAGCGCTAATAATAACTGTAATAAGTATAAGAATAATAGTTATAAGGATAAAGACAAGAGGAATAGAGATAATTATAATAGTAATAGGAATAATAATAATAGTTACAAGGATAAAGACAAGAATAATACGGATAGTAACAACAGAATAAGGATAATAATAATAGTTAGTAAGAATAAAGGCACCAATAATACGTATAGCAACAATAGAATAAGGATAATAATAACAGTTATAGCGATAATAGTCATAGTTACAAGAATAATAGTAACAGTTATAGCGATATAAATAATAGTAATAAGGATAATAATAATAGTTATAAGGATAAAGACAAGAATGATACGGATAGTAACAATAGAATAAGGATAATAATAATAGTTATAGCGATAATAATAATAATAAGGATAATAATAATAGTTAAAAGGATAAAGACAAGAGGAATAGGGATAATAATAATAGTAATGAGAATAATAATAACAGTCATAGCGCTAATAATAACAGTAATAAGGATAATAATAATAGTTATAAGGATAAAGACATGAGTAATACGGATAGTCACAATAGAATAAGGATAATATTAACATTTATAGCGATAATAATAATAGTAATAAGTATAAGAATAATAGTTATAAGGATAAAGACAAATGTAATACGGATAGTCACAATAGAATAAGGATAATAATAACATTTATAGCGATAATAATAATAGTAATAAGTACAAGAATAATAGTTATAAGGATAAAGACAAGAGTAATACGGATAGTAACAATAGAATAAGGATAATAATAACAGTTATAGCGTTAATAATAATAGTAATAAGGATAATAATAACAGTCATAGCGGTAATAATAATAATAATAATAAGGATAATAATAATAGTTAAAAGGATAAAGACAAGAGGAATAGGGATAATAAAAATAGTAATAGGAATGGGGATAGTAATAATAGTAATAGGAATAATAATAACAGTTATAGCGATAATCATAATAGTTATAAGCATAAAGGCAAGAGTAATACGGCTAGTAACAATAGAATAAGGATAATAATAACAGTTATAGCGATAATAATAATAGTAATAAGGATAATAATAACAGCTATAGCGATAATAATAATAGTAATAAGGATAATAATAATAGTTAAAAGGATAAAGACAAGAGGGATAGGGATAATAATAATAGTAATGAGAATAATAATAACAGTCATAGCGCTAATAATAACAGTAATAAGGATAATAATAATAGTTATAAGGATAAAGACATGAGTAATACGGATAGTCACAATAGAATAAGGATAATATTAACATTTATAGCGATAATAATAATAGTAATAAGTATAAGAATAATAGTTATAAGGATAAAGACAAATGTAATACGGATAGTCACAATAGAATAAGGATAATAATAACATTTATAGCGATAATAATAATAGTAATAAGTACAAGAATAATAGTTATAAGGATAAAGACAAGAGTAATACGGATAGTAACAATAGAATAAGGATAATAATAACAGTTATAGCGTTAATAATAATAGTAATAAGGATAATAATAACAGTCATAGCGGTAATAATAATAATAATAATAAGGATAATAATAATAGTTAAAAGGATAAAGACAAGAGGAATAGGGATAATAAAAATAGTAATAGGAATGGGGATAGTAATAATAGTAATAGGAATAATAATAACAGTTATAGCGATAATCATAATAGTTATAAGCATAAAGGCAAGAGTAATACGGCTAGTAACAATAGAATAAGGATAATAATAACAGTTATAGCGATAATAATAATAGTAATAAGGATAATAATAATAGTAATAAGAATAATAATATAGTTATAAGGATAAAGACAAGAGAAATACGCATAATAATAATAGTAATAAGAATAATTATAACAGTAATAATGATATTAATAACATGTATAGCGATAATAATGATAGTAAGATGTATACGAATAATAGTTATAAGGATAAAGAGAAGAGTAATACGGATAGTTATAATGGAACAAGGATAATAATAACAGTTACAGCGACAAGAATAATAGTAATAAGGATAATAATAATAGTTATAAGGATAAAGGCAAGAGGAATAAGGATAGTAACAATAGAATAAGGATAATAATAACAGTTATAGCGATAATAATAATAGTAATAAGGATAATAATAATAGTAATAAGGATAGTAATAATAGTTATAAGGATAAAGACAAGAGAAATACGCATAATAATAATAGTAATAAGAATAATTATAACAGTAATAATGATAATAATAACATTTATAGCGATAATAATGATAGTAAGATGTATACGAATAATAGTTATAAGGATACAGAGAAGAGTAATACGGATAGTAATAATCGAACAAGGATAATAATAACAGTTATAGCGATATAAATAATAGTAATAAGGATAATAATAATAGTTATAAGGATAAAGACAAGAGTAATACGGATATAACAATAGAATATGGATAATAATAACAGTTATAGCGATAATAATAATAGTAATAACGATTAATAATAATAGTAATAAGAATAATTATAACAGTAATAATGATAATAATAACATTTGTAGCGATAATAATAATAGTAATAAGTATACGAATAATAGTTATAAGGATAAAGAGAAGAGTAATACGGATAGTAATAATGGAACAAGGATAATAAAAACAGTTATAGCGATAATAGTAATAGTAATACGAATAATAATAACAGTTTTAGCGATATAAATAATAGTAATAAGGATAATAATAGCAGTTATAGCGATAATAATAATAGTAATAAGGATAATAATAACAGTTATAGCGATAATAATAATAGTAATAAGGATAGTAATAATAGTTATCAGGATAAAGACAAGAGTAATACGCATAGTAACAATAGAATAAGGATAACAATAACAGTTACAGCGACAAGAATAATAGTAATAAGGATAATAATAACAGTTATAGCGATAATAATAATAGTAATAAGGATAGTAATAATAGTTATCAGGATAAAGACAAGAGTAATACGGATAGTAACAATAGAATAAGGATAATAATAACAGTTACAGCGACAAGAATAATAGTAATAAGGATAATAATAATAGTTATCAGGATAAAGACAAGAGGAATACGGATATAACAATAGAATATTGACAATAATAACAGTTATAGCGATAATAAGAATAGTAATAACGATTAATAATAATAGTTGTAGCGATAATGATAATAGTAATAAGGATAATAATAACAGTTATAGCGATAATAATAATAGTAATAAGGATAATAATAATAGTTATAAGGATGAAGACATGAGGAATAGGGATAATAATAATAGTAATAAGAATAATAATAACAGTTATAGCGATAATAATAATAGTTACAAGAATAATAATAACTGTTATAGCGATATAAATAATAGTAGTAAGGATAATAATAACAGCTGTAGCGATAATAATAATAGTAATAAGGTTAATAATAACAGCTATAGCGATAATAATATAGTAATAAGGTTAATAATAATAGTTATAAGGATAGTAATAATAGTTATCAGGATAAAGACAAGAGAAATACGGATAGTAACAATAGAATAAGGATAATAATAACAGTTACAGCGACAAGAATAATAGGAATCAGGATAATAATAACAGTCATAGCGATAATAATAATAATAATAATAAGGATAATAATAACAGTTACAGCGGCAAGAATAATAGTAATAAGGATAATAATAATAGTTATAAGCATAAAGGCAAGAGTAATACGGATAGCAACAATAGAATAAGGATAATAATAACAGTTATAGCGATAATAGTAATAGTTACAAGAATAATAGTAACAGTTATAGCGATATAAATAATAGTAATAAGGATAATAATAATAGCTATAAGTATAAAGACATGAGTAATAGGGATAGTCACAATAGAACAAGGATAATAATATCATTTATAGCGATAATAATAATAGTAATAAGTATAAGAATAATAGTTATAAGGATTAAGACAAGAGTAATACAGATAGTAACAATAGAATAAGGATAATAATAACAGTTATAGCAATAATAATAATAGTAATAAGGATAATAATAATAGTTAAAAGGATAAAGACAAGAGGAATAGGGATAATAATAATAGTAATGAGAATAATAATAACAGTCATAGCGCTAATAATAACTGTAATAAGTATAAGAATAATAGTTATAAGGATAAAGACAAGAGGAATAGAGATAATTATAATAGTAATAGGAATAATAATAATAGTTACAAGGATAAAGACAAGAATAATACGGATAGTAACAACAGAATAAGGATAATAATAATAGTTAGTAAGAATAAAGGCACCAATAATACGTATAGCAACAATAGAATAAGGATAATAATAACAGTTATAGCGATAATAGTCATAGTTACAAGAATAATAGTAACAGTTATAGCGATATAAATAATAGTAATAAGGATAATAATAATAGTTATAAGGATAAAGACAAGAATGATACGGATAGTAACAATAGAATAAGGATAATAATAATAGTTATAGCGATAATAATAATAATAAGGATAATAATAATAGTTAAAAGGATAAAGACAAGAGGAATAGGGATAATAATAATAGTAATGAGAATAATAATAACAGTCATAGCGCTAATAATAACAGTAATAAGGATAATAATAATAGTTATAAGGATAAAGACATGAGTAATACGGATAGTCACAATAGAATAAGGATAATAATAACATTTATAGCGATAATAATAATAGTAATAAGTACAAGAATAATAGTTATAAGGATAAAGACAAGAGTAATACGGATAGTAACAATAGAATAAGGATAATAATAACAGTTATAGCGTTAATAATAATAGTAATAAGGATAATAATAACAGTCATAGCGGTAATAATAATAATAATAATAAGGATAATAATAATAGTTAAAAGGATAAAGACAAGAGGAATAGGGATAATAAAAATAGTAATAGGAATGGGGATAGTAATAATAGTAATAGGAATAATAATAACAGTTATAGCGATAATCATAATAGTTATAAGCATAAAGGCAAGAGTAATACGGCTAGTAACAATAGAATAAGGATAATAATAACAGTTATAGCGATAATAATAATAGTAATAAGGATAATAATAACAGCTATAGCGATAATAATAATAGTAATAAGGATAATAATAATAGTTAAAAGGATAAAGACAAGAGGGATAGGGATAATAATAATAGTAATGAGAATAATAATAACAGTCATAGCGCTAATAATAACAGTAATAAGGATAATAATAATAGTTATAAGGATAAAGACATGAGTAATACGGATAGTCACAATAGAATAAGGATAATATTAACATTTATAGCGATAATAATAATAGTAATAAGTATAAGAATAATAGTTATAAGGATAAAGACAAATGTAATACGGATAGTCACAATAGAATAAGGATAATAATAACATTTATAGCGATAATAATAATAGTAATAAGTACAAGAATAATAGTTATAAGGATAAAGACAAGAGTAATACGGATAGTAACAATAGAATAAGGATAATAATAACAGTTATAGCGTTAATAATAATAGTAATAAGGATAATAATAACAGTCATAGCGGTAATAATAATAATAATAATAAGGATAATAATAATAGTTAAAAGGATAAAGACAAGAGGAATAGGGATAATAAAAATAGTAATAGGAATGGGGATAGTAATAATAGTAATAGGAATAATAATAACAGTTATAGCGATAATCATAATAGTTATAAGCATAAAGGCAAGAGTAATACGGCTAGTAACAATAGAATAAGGATAATAATAACAGTTATAGCGATAATAATAATAGTAATAAGGATAATAATAACAGCTATAGCGATAATAATAATAGTAATAAGGATAATAATAATAGTTAAAAGGATAAAGACAAGAGGGATAGGGATAATAATAATAGTAATGAGAATAATAATAACAGTCATAGCGCTAATAATAACAGTAATAAGGATAATAATAATAGTTATAAGGATAAAGACATGAGTAATACGGATAGTCACAATAGAATAAGGATAATATTAACATTTATAGCGATAATAATAATAGTAATAAGGATAGTAATAATAGTTATCAGGATAAAGACAAGAGTAATACGGATAGTAACAATAGAATAAGGATAATAATAACAGTTACAGCGACAAGAATAATAGTAATAAGGATAATAATAACAGTTATAGCGATAATAATAATAGTAATAAGCATAATAATAACAGTTATAGCGATAATAATAATAGTAATAAGGATAATAATAATAGTTATAAGGATAAAGGCAAGAGGAATACGGGTATAACAATAGAATATGGATAATAATAACAGTTATAGCGATAATAATAATAGTAATAAAGATAATAATAATAGTTATAGCGATAATAATAATAGTAATAAGGATAATAATAATAGTTATAAGGATAAAGACATGAGTAATACGGATAGTCACAATAGAATAAGGATAATAATATCATTTATAGCGATAATAATAATAGTAATAAGTATACGAATAATAGTTATAAGGATAAAGAGAAGAGTAATACGGATAGTAATAATGGAACAAGGATAATAAAAACAGTTATAGCGATAATAGTAATAGTAATACGAATAATAATAACAGTTTTAGCGATATAAATAATAGTAATAAGGATAATAATAGCAGTTATAGCGATAATAATAATAGTAATAAGGATAATAATAACAGTTATAGCGATAATAATAATAGTAATAAGGATAGTAATAATAGTTATCAGGATAAAGACAAGAGTAATACGCATAGTAACAATAGAATAAGGATAACAATAACAGTTACAGCGACAAGAATTATAGTAATAAGGATAATAATAACAGTTATAGCGATAATAATAATAGTAATAAGGATAGTAATAATAGTTATCAGGATAAAGACAAGAGTAATACGGATAGTAACAATAGAATAAGGATAATAATAACAGTTACAGCGACAAGAATAATAGTAATAAGGATAATAATAATAGTTATAAGGATAAAGACAAGAGGAATAAGGATAGTAACAATAGAATAAGGATAATAATAACAGTTATTGCGATAATAATAATAGTAATAAGGATAGTAATAATAGTTATCAGGATAAAGACAAGAGTAATACGGATAGTAACAATAGAATATGGATAATAATAACAGTTACAGCGACAAGAATAATAGTAATAAGGATAATAATAATAGTTATAAGGATAAAGACAAGCGGAATAAGGATAGTAACAATAGAATAAGGATAATAATAACAGTTATAGCGATAATAATAATAGTGATAAGGATAATAATAATAGTAATAAGAATAATAATATAGTTATAAGGATAAAGACAAGAGAAATACGCATAATAATAATAGTAATAAGAATAATTATAACAGTAATAATGATATTAATAACATGTATAGCGATAATAATGATAGTAAGATGTATACGAATAATAGTTATAAGGATAAAGAGAAGAGTAATACGGATAGTTATAATGGAACAAGGATAATAATAACAGTTACAGCGACAAGAATAATAGTAATAAGGATAATAATAATAGTTATAAGGATAAAGACAAGAGGAATAAGGATAGTAACAATAGAATAAGGATAATAATAACAGTTATAGCGATAATAATAATAGTAATAAGGATAATAATAATAGTAATAAGGATAGTAATAATAGTTATAAGGATAAAGACAAGAGAAATACGCATAATAATAATAGTAATAAGAATAATTATAACAGTAATAATGATATTAATAACATGTATAGCGATAATAATGATAGTAAGATGTATACGAATAATAGTTATAAGGATAAAGAGAAGAGTAATACGGATAGTAATAATGGAACAAGGATAATAATAACAGTTATAGCGATAATAGTAATAGTAATACGAATAATAATAACAGTTATAGCGATATAAATAATAGTAATAAGTATAAGAATAATAGTTATAAGGATAAAGACAAGAGTAATACGGATAGTAATAATAAAATAAGGACAATAATAACATTTATAGCGATAATAATAATAGTAATAAGGATAATAATAACAGTCATAGCGATAATAATAATAATAATAATAAGGATAATAATAATAGTTAAAAGGATAAAGACAAGAGGAATAGGGATAATAATAATAGTAATGAGAATAATAATAACAGTCATAGCGCTAATAATAACAGTAATAAGGATAATAATAATAGTTATAAGGATAAAGACATGAGTAATACGGATAGTCACAATAGAATAAGGATAATATTAACATTTATAGCGATAATAATAATAGTAATAAGGATAGTAATAATAGTTATCAGGATAAAGACAAGAGTAATACGCATAGTAACAATAGAATAAGGATAATAATAACAGTTACAGCGACAAGAATAATAGTAATAAGGATAATAATAACAGTTATAGCGATAATAATAATAGTAATAAGCATAATAATAACAGTTATAGCGATAATAATAATAGTAATAAGGATAATAATAATAGTTATAAGGATAAAGGCAAGCGGAATACGGGTATAACAATAGAATATGGATAATAATAACAGTTATAGCGATAATAATAATAGTAATAAAGATAATAATAATAGTTATAGCGATAATAATAATAGTAATAAGGATAATAATAATAGTTATAAGGATAAAGACATGAGTAATACGGATAGTCACAATAGAATAAGGATAATAATATCATTTATAGCGATAATAATAATAGTAATAAGTATACGAATAATAGTTATAAGGATAAAGAGAAGAGTAATACGGATAGTAATAATGGAACAAGGATAATAATAACAGTTATAGCGATAATAGTAATAGTAATAAGGATAGTAATAATAGTTATCAGGATAAAGACAAGAGTAATACGGATAGTAACAATAGAATAAGGATAATAATAACAGTTACAGCGACAAGTACAATAGTAATAAGGATAATAATAATAGTAATAAGAATAATTATAACAGTAATAATGATAATAATAACATTTGTAGCGATAATAATAATAGTAATAAGTATACGAATAATAGTTATAAGGATAAAGAGAAGAGTAATACGGATAGTAATAATGGAACAAGGATAATAAAAACAGTTATAGCGATAATAGTAATAGTAATACGAATAATAATAACAGTTTTAGCGATATAAATAATAGTAATAAGGATAATAATAGCAGTTATAGCGATAATAATAATAGTAATAAGGATAATAATAACAGTTATAGCGATAATAATAATAGTAATAAGGATAGTAATAATAGTTATCAGGATAAAGACAAGAGTAATACGCATAGTAACAATAGAATAAGGATAACAATAACAGTTACAGCGACAAGAATAATAGTAATAAGGATAATAATAACAGTTATAGCGATAATAATAATAGTAATAAGGATAGTAATAATAGTTATCAGGATAAAGACAAGAGTAATACGGATAGTAACAATAGAATAAGGATAATAATAACAGTTACAGCGACAAGAATAATAGTAATAAGGATAATAATAATAGTTATAAGGATAAAGACAAGAGGAATAAGGATAGTAACAATAGAATAAGGATAATAATAACAGTTATAGCGATAATAATAATAGTAATAAGGATAGTAATAATAGTTATCAGGATAAAGACAAGAGTAATACGGATAGTAACAATAGAATATGGATAATAAAGCAGTTACAGCGACAAGAATAATAGTAATAAGGATAATAATAATAGTTATAAGGATAAAGACAAGCGGAATAAGGATAGTAACAATAGAATAAGGATAATAATAACAGTTATAGCGATAATAGTAATAGTGATAAGGATAATAATAATAGTAATAAGAATAATAATATAGTTATAAGGATAAAGACAAGAGAAATACGCATAATAATAATAGTAATAAGAATAATTATAACAGTAATAATGATATTAATAACATGTATAGCGATAATAATGATAGTAAGATGTATACGAATAATAGTTATAAGGATAAAGAGAAGAGTAATACGGATAGTTATAATGGAACAAGGATAATAATAACAGTTACAGCGACAAGAATAATAGTAATAAGGATAATAATAATAGTTATAAGGATAAAGACAAGAGGTATAAGGATAGTAACAATAGAATAAGGATAATAATAACAGTTATAGCGATAATAATAATAGTAATAAGGATAATAATAATAGTAATAAGGATAGTAATAATAGTTATAAGGATAAAGACAAGAGAAATACGCATAATAATAATAGTAATAAGAATAATTATAACAGTAATAATGATATTAATAACATGTATAGCGATAATAATGATAGTAAGATGTATACGAATAATAGTTATAAGGATAAAGAGAAGAGTAATACGGATAGTTATAATGGAACAAGGATAATAATAACAGTTACAGCGACAAGAATAATAGTAATAAGGATAATAATAATAGTTATAAGGATAAAGACAAGAGGTATAAGGATAGTAACAATAGAATAAGGATAATAATAACAGTTATAGCGATAATAATAATAGTAATAAGGATAATAATAATAGTAATAAGGATAATAATAATAGTTATAAGGATAAAGACATGAGTAATACGGATAGTCACAATAGAATAAGGATAATATTAACATTTATAGCGATAATAATAATAGTAATAAGGATAGTAATAATAGTTATCAGGATAAAGACAAGAGTAATACGGATAGTAACAATAGAATAAGGATAATAATAACAGTTACAGCGACAAGAATAATAGTAATAAGGATAATAATAACAGTTATAGCGATAATAATAATAGTAATAAGCATAATAATAACAGTTATAGCGATAATAATAATAGTAATAAGGATAATAATAATAGTTATAAGGATAAAGGCAAGAGTAATACGGATAGTAACAATAGAATAAGGATAATAATAACAGTTACAGCGACAAGAACAATAGTAATAAGGATAATAATAATAGTAATAAGAATAATTATAACAGTAATAATGATAATAATAACATTTGTAGCGATAATAATAATAGTAATAAGTATACGAATAATAGTTATAAGGATAAAGAGAAGAGTAATACGGATAGTAATAATGGAACAAGGATAATAAAAACAGTGATAGCGATAATAGTAATAGTAATACGAATAATAATAACAGTTTTAGCGATATAAATAATAGTAATAAGGATAATAATAGCAGTTATAGCGATAATAATAATAGTAATAAGGATAATAATAACAGTTATAGCGATAATAATAATAGTAATAAGGATAGTAATAATAGTTATCAGGATAAAGACAAGAGTAATACGCATAGTAACAATAGAATAAGGATAACAATAACAGTTACAGCGACAAGAATAATAGTAATAAGGATAATAATAACAGTTATAGCGATAATAATAATAGTAATAAGGATAGTAATAATAGTTATCAGGATAAAGACAAGAGTAATACGGATAGTAACAATAGAATAAGGATAATAATAACAGTTACAGCGACAAGAATAATAGTAATAAGGATAATAATAATAGTTATAAGGATAAAGACAAGAGGAATAAGGATAGTAACAATAGAATAAGGATAATAATAACAGTTATAGCGATAATAATAATAGTAATAAGGATAGTAATAATAGTTATCAGGATAAAGACAAGAGGAATACGGATATAACAATAGAATATTGACAATAATAACAGTTATAGCGATAATAAGAATAGTAATAACGATTAATAATAATAGTTGTAGCGATAATGATAATAGTAATAAGGATAATAATAACAGTTATAGCGATAATAATAATAGTAATAAGGATAATAATAATAGTTATAAGGATGAAGACATGAGGAATAGGGATAATAATAATAGTAATAAGAATAATAATAACAGATATAGCGATAATAATAATAGTAAGAAGGATAGTAATAATAGTTATCAGGATGAAGACAAGAGTAATACGGATAAAAACAATAGAATAAGGATAATAATAACAGTTACAGCGACAAGAATAATAGTAATAAGGATAATAATAACAGTCATAGCGATAATAATAATAATAATAATAAGGATAATAATAATAGTTATAAGGATAAAGATAAGAATAATAGGGATAATAATAATAGTAATAAGTATACGAATAATAGTTATAAGGATAAAGAGAAGAGTAATACGGATAGTAATAATGGAACAAGGATAATAATAACAGTTATAGCGATAATAGTAATAGTAATAAGGATAGTAATAATAGTTATCAGGATAAAGACAAGAGTAATACGGATAGTAACAATAGAATAAGGATAATAATAACAGTTACAGCGACAAGAACAATAGTAATAAGGATAATAATAATAGTAATAAGAATAATTATAACAGTAATAATGATAATAATAACATTTGTAGCGATAATAATAATAGTAATAAGTATACGAATAATAGTTATAAGGATAAAGAGAAGAGTAATACGGATAGTAATAATGGAACAAGGATAATAAAAACAGTTATAGCGATAATAGTAATAGTAATACGACTAATAATAACAGTTTTAGCGATATAAATAATAGTAATAAGGATAATAATAGCAGTTATAGCGATAATAATAATAGTAATAAGGATAATAATAACAGTTATAGCGATAATAATAATAGTAATAAGGATAGTAATAATAGTTATCAGGATAAAGACAAGAGTAATACGCATAGTAACAATAGAATAAGGATAACAATAACAGTTACAGCGACAAGAATAATAGTAATAAGGATAATAATAACAGTTATAGCGATAATAATAATAGTAATAAGGATAGTAATAATAGTTATCAGGATAAAGACAAGAGTAATACGGATAGTAACAATAGAATAAGGATAATAATAACAGTTACAGCGACAAGAATAATAGTAATAAGGATAATAATAATAGTTATAAGGATAAAGACAAGAGGAATAAGGATAGTAACAATAGAATAAGGATAATAATAACAGTTATAGCGATAATAATAATAGTAATAAGGATAGTAATAATAGTTATCAGGATAAAGACAAGAGGAATACGGATATAACAATAGAATATTGACAATAATAACAGTTATAGCGATAATAAGAATAGTAATAACGATTAATAATAATAGTTGTAGCGATAATGATAATAGTAATAAGGATAATAATAACAGTTATAGCGATAATTATAATAGTAATAAGGATAATAATAATAGTTATAAGGATGAAGACATGAGGAATAGGGATAATAATAATAGTAATAAGAATAATAATAACAGATATAGCGATAATAATAATAGTAAGAAGGATAGTAATAATAGTTATCAGGATGAAGACAAGAGTAATACGGATAAAAACAATAGAATAAGGATAATAATAACAGTTACAGCGACAAGAATAATAGTAATAAGGATAATAATAACAGTCATAGCGATAATAATAATAATAATAATAAGGATAATAATAATAGTTATAAGGATAAAGATAAGAATAATAGGGATAATAATAATAGTAATAAGTATACGAATAATAGTTATAAGGATAAAGAGAAGAGTAATACGGATAGTAATAATGGAACAAGGATAATAATAACAGTTATAGCGATAATAGTAATAGTAATAAGGATAGTAATAATAGTTATCAGGATAAAGACAAGAGTAATACGGATAGTAACAATAGAATAAGGATAATAATAACAGTTACAGCGACAAGAACAATAGTAATAAGGATAATAATAATAGTAATAAGAATAATTATAACAGTAATAATGATAATAATAACATTTGTAGCGATAATAATAATAGTAATAAGTATACGAATAATAGTTATAAGGATAAAGAGAAGAGTAATACGGATAGTAATAATGGAACAAGGATAATAAAAACAGTTATAGCGATAATAGTAATAGTAATACGAATAATAATAACAGTTTTAGCGATATAAATAATAGTAATAAGGATAATAATAGCAGTTATAGCGATAATAATAATAGTAATAAGGATAATAATAACAGTTATAGCGATAATAATAATAGTAATAAGGATAGTAATAATAGTTATCAGGATAAAGACAAGAGTAATACGCATAGTAACAATAGAATAAGGATAACAATAACAGTTACAGCGACAAGAATAATAGTAATAAGGATAATAATAACAGTTATAGCGATAATAATAATAGTAATAAGGATAGTAATAATAGTTATCAGGATAAAGACAAGAGTAATACGGATAGTAACAATAGAATAAGGATAATAATAACAGTTACAGCGACAAGAATAATAGTAATAAGGATAATAATAATAGTTATAAGGATAAAGACAAGAGGAATAAGGATAGTAACAATAGAATAAGGATAATAATAACAGTTATAGCGATAATAATAATAGTAATAAGGATAGTAATAATAGTTATCAGGATAAAGACAAGAGGAATACGGATATAACAATAGAATATTGACAATAATAACAGTTATAGCGATAATAAGAATAGTAATAACGATTAATAATAATAGTTGTAGCGATAATGATAATAGTAATAAGGATAATAATAACAGTTATAGCGATAATAATAATAGTAATAAGGATAATAATAAGAGTTATAAGGATGAAGACATGAGGAATAGGGATAATAATAATAGTAATAAGAATAATAATAACAGATATAGCGATAATAATAATAGTAAGAAGGATAGTAATAATAGTTATCAGGATGAAGACAAGAGTAATACGGATAAAAACAATAGAATAAGGATAATAATAACAGTTACAGCGACAAGAATAATAGTAATAAGGATAATAATAACAGTCATAGCGATAATAATAATAATAATAATAAGGATAATAATAATAGTTATAAGGATAAAGATAAGAATAATAGGGATAATAATAATAGTAATAAGAATACTAATAACAGTTATAGCGATAATAATAATGGTAATAAGGATAATAATAATAGTTAAAAGGATAACGACAAGAGGAATAGAGATAATAATAATAGTAATAGGAATAATGATAGTAATAATAGTAATAGGTATAATAATAACAGTTATAGCGATAATAATAATAGTTATAAGGATATAGGCAACAGTAATACGGATAGTAACAATAGAAAAAGGATAATAATAACAGTTATAGCGATAATAATAATAATAAGGATAATAATAATAGTTATAAGGATGAAGACATGAGGAATAGGGATAATAATAATAGTAATAAGAATAATAATAACAGTTATAGCGATAATAATAATAGTTACAAGAATAATAATAACTGTTATAGCGATATAAATAATAGTAGTAAGGATAATAATAACAGCTGTAGCGATAATAATAATAGTAATAAGGTTAATAATAACAGCTATAGCGATAATAATATAGTAATAAGGTTAATAATAATAGTTATAAGGATAGTAATAATAGTTATCAGGATAAAGACAAGAGAAATACGGATAGTAACAATAGAATAAGGATAATAATAACAGTTACAGCGACAAGAATAATAGGAATCAGGATAATAATAACAGTCATAGCGATAATAATAATAATAATAATAAGGATAATAATAACAGTTACAGCGGCAAGAATAATAGTAATAAGGATAATAATAATAGTTATAAGCATAAAGGCAAGAGTAATACGGATAGCAACAATAGAATAAGGATAATAATAACAGTTATAGCGATAATAGTAATAGTTACAAGAATAATAGTAACAGTTATAGCGATATAAATAATAGTAATAAGGATAATAATAATAGCTATAAGTATAAAGACATGAGTAATAGGGATAGTCACAATAGAACAAGGATAATAATATCATTTATAGCGATAATAATAATAGTAATAAGTATAAGAATAATAGTTATAAGGATAAAGACAAATGTAATACGGATAGTCACAATAGAATAAGGATAATAATAACATTTATAGCGATAATAATAATAGTAATAAGTACAAGAATAATAGTTATAAGGATAAAGACAAGAGTAATACGGATAGTAACAATAGAATAAGGATAATAATAACAGTTATAGCGTTAATAATAATAGTAATAAGGATAATAATAACAGTCATAGCGGTAATAATAATAATAATAATAAGGATAATAATAATAGTTAAAAGGATAAAGACAAGAGGAATAGGGATAATAAAAATAGTAATAGGAATGGGGATAGTAATAATAGTAATAGGAATAATAATAACAGTTATAGCGATAATCATAATAGTTATAAGCATAAAGGCAAGAGTAATACGGCTAGTAACAATAGAATAAGGATAATAATAACAGTTATAGCGATAATAATAATAGTAATAAGGATAATAATAACAGCTATAGCGATAATAATAATAGTAATAAGGATAATAATAATAGTTAAAAGGATAAAGACAAGAGGGATAGGGATAATAATAACAGTCATAGCGATAATAATAATAATAATAATAAGGATAATAATAACAGTTACAGCGGCAAGAATAATAGTAATAAGGATAATAATAATAGTTATAAGCATAAAGGCAAGAGTAATACGGATAGCAACAATAGAATAAGGATAATAATAACAGTTATAGCGATAATAGTAATAGTTACAAGAATAATAGTAACAGTTATAGCGATATAAATAATAGTAATAAGGATAATAATAATAGCTATAAGTATAAAGACATGAGTAATAGGGATAGTCACAATAGAACAAGGATAATAATATCATTTATAGCGATAATAATAATAGTAATAAGTATAAGAATAATAGTTATAAGGATAAAGACAAATGTAATACGGATAGTCACAATAGAATAAGGATAATAATAACATTTATAGCGATAATAATAATAGTAATAAGTACAAGAATAATAGTTATAAGGATAAAGACAAGAGTAATACGGATAGTAACAATAGAATAAGGATAATAATAACAGTTATAGCGTTAATAATAATAGTAATAAGGATAATAATAACAGTCATAGCGGTAATAATAATAATAATAATAAGGATAATAATAATAGTTAAAAGGATAAAGACAAGAGGAATAGGGATAATAAAAATAGTAATAGGAATGGGGATAGTAATAATAGTAATAGGAATAATAATAACAGTTATAGCGATAATCATAATAGTTATAAGCATAAAGGCAAGAGTAATACGGCTAGTAACAATAGAATAAGGATAATAATAACAGTTATAGCGATAATAATAATAGTAATAAGGATAATAATAACAGCTATAGCGATAATAATAATAGTAATAAGGATAATAATAATAGTTAAAAGGATAAAGACAAGAGGGATAGGGATAATAATAATAGTAATGAGAATAATAATAACAGTCATAGCGCTAATAATAACAGTAATAAGGATAATAATAATAGTTATAAGGATAAAGACATGAGTAATACGGATAGTCACAATAGAATAAGGATAATATTAACATTTATAGCGACAATAAAAACAGTAATAAGGATAGTAATAATAGTTATCAGGATAAAGACAAGAGTAATACGGATAGTAACAATAGAATAAGGATAATAATAACAGTTACAGCGACAAGAATAATAGTAATAAGGATAATAATAATAGTTATAAGGATAAAGACAAGAGGAATAAGGATAGTAACAATAGAATAAGGATAATAATAACAGTTATGGCGATAATAATAGTAGTAATAAGGATAATAATAATTGTAATAAGGATAATAATAATAGTTATAAAGATAAAGACAAGAGAAATACGGATAATAATAATAGTAATAAGAATAATTATAACAGTAATAATGATAATAATAACATTTATAGCGATAATAATGATAGTAAGATGTATACGAATAATAGTTATAAGGATAAAGAGAAGAGTAATACGGATAGTAATAATGGAACAAGGATAATAATAACAGTTATAGCGATAATAGTAATAGTAATACGAATAATAATAACAGTTATAGCGATATAAATAATAGTAATAAGTATAAGAATAATAGTTATAAGGATAAAGACAAGAGTAATACGGATAGTAATAATAAAATAAGGACAATAATAACATTTATAGCGATAATAATAATAGTAATAAGGATAATAATAACAGTCATAGCGATAATAATAATAATAATAATAAGGATAATAATAATAGTTAAAAGGATAAAGACAAGAGGAATAGGGATAATAATAATAGTAATGAGAATAATAATAACAGTCATAGCGCTAATAATAACAGTAATAAGGATAATAATAATAGTTATAAGGATAAAGACATGAGTAATACGGATAGTCACAATAGAATAAGGATAATATTAACATTTATAGCGATAATAATAATAGTAATAAGGATAGTAATAATAGTTATCAGGATAAAGACAAGAGTAATACGGATAGTAACAATAGAATAAGGATAATAATAACAGTTACAGCGACAAGAATAATAGTAATAAGGATAATAATAACAGTTATAGCGATAATAATAATAGTAATAAGCATAATAATAACAGTTATAGCGATAATAATAATAGTAATAAGGATAATAATAATAGTTATAAGGATAAAGGCAAGAGGAATACGGGTATAACAATAGAATATGGATAATAATAACAGTTATAGCGATAATAATAATAGTAATAAAGATAATAATAATAGTTATAGCGATAATAATAATAGTAATAAGGATAATAATAATAGTTATAAGGATAAAGACATGAGTAATACGGATAGTCACAATAGAATAAGGATAATAATATCATTTATAGCGATAATAATAATAGTAATAAGTATACGAATAATAGTTATAAGGATAAAGAGAAGAGTAATACGGATAGTAATAATGGAACAAGGATAATAAAAACAGTTATAGCGATAATAGTAATAGTAATACGAATAATAATAACAGTTTTAGCGATATAAATAATAGTAATAAGGATAATAATAGCAGTTATAGCGATAATAATAATAGTAATAAGGATAATAATAACAGTTATAGCGATAATAATAATAGTAATAAGGATAGTAATAATAGTTATCAGGATAAAGACAAGAGTAATACGCATAGTAACAATAGAATAAGGATAACAATAACAGTTACAGCGACAAAATAATAGTAATAAGGATAATAATAACAGTTATAGCGATAATAATAATAGTAATAAGGATAGTAATAATAGTTATCAGGATAAAGACAAGAGTAATACGGATAGTAACAATAGAATAAGGATAATAATAACAGTTACAGCGACAAGAATAATAGTAATAAGGATAATAATAATAGTTATAAGGATAAAGACAAGAGGAATAAGGATAGTAACAATAGAATAAGGATAATAATAACAGTTATTGCGATAATAATAATAGTAATAAGGATAGTAATAATAGTTATCAGGATAAAGACAAGAGTAATACGGATAGTAACAATAGAATATGGATAATAATAACAGTTACAGCGACAAGAATAATAGTAATAAGGATAATAATAATAGTTATAAGGATAAAGACAAGCGGAATAAGGATAGTAACAATAGAATAAGGATAATAATAAACAGTTATAGCGATAATAATAATAGTGATAAGGATAATAATAATAGTAATAAGAATAATAATATAGTTATAAGGATAAAGACAAGAGAAATACGCATAATAATAATAGTAATAAGAATAATTATAACAGTAATAATGATATTAATAACATGTATAGCGATAATAATGATAGTAAGATGTATACGAATAATAGTTATAAGGATAAAGAGAAGAGTAATACGGATAGTTATAATGGAACAAGGATAATAATAACAGTTACAGCGACAAGAATAATAGTAATAAGGATAATAATAATAGTTATAAGGATAAAGACAAGAGGAATAAGGATAGTAACAATAGAATAAGGATAATAATAACAGTTATAGCGATAATAATAATAGTAATAAGGATAATAATAATAGTAATAAGGATAGTAATAATAGTTATAAGGATAAAGACAAGAGAAATACGCATAATAATAATAGTAATAAGAATAATTATAACAGTAATAATGATATTAATAACATGTATAGCGATAATAATGATAGTAAGATGTATACGAATAATAGTTATAAGGATAAAGAGAAGAGTAATACGGATAGTAATAATGGAACAAGGATAATAATAACAGTTATAGCGATAATAGTAATAGTAATACGAATAATAATAATAGTTACAAGGATAAAGACAAGAGGAATAGGGATAATAATAATAGTAATGAGAATAATAATAACAGTCATAGCGCTAATAATAACTGTAATAAGTATAAGAATAATAGTTATAAGGATAAAGACAAGAGGAATAGAGATAATTATAATAGTAATAGGAATAATAATAATAGTTACAAGGATAAAGACAAGAATAATACGGATAGTAACAACAGAATAAGGATAATAATAATAGTTAGTAAGAATAAAGGCACGAATAATACGTATAGCAACAATTGAATAAGGATAATAATAACAGTTATAGCGATAATAGTCATAGTTACAAGAATAATAGTAACAGTTATAGCGATATAAATAATAGCAATAAGGATAATAATAATAGTTATAAGGATAAAGACAAGAATGATACGGATAGTAACAATAGAATAACGATAATAATAACAGTTATAGCGATAATAATAATAGTAATAAGGATAATAATAATAGTTAAAAGGATAAAGACAAGAGGAATAGGGATAATAATAATAGTAATGAGAATAATAATAACAGTCATAGCGCTAATAATAACTGTAATAAGTATAAGAATAATAGTTATAAGGATAAAGACAAGAGGAATAGAGATAATTATAATAGTAATAGGAATAATAATAATAGTTACAAGGATAAAGACAAGAATAATACGGATAGTAACAACAGAATAAGGATAATAATAATAGTTAGTAAGAATAAAGGCACCAATAATACGTATAGCAACAATAGAATAAGGATAATAATAACAGTTATAGCGATAATAGTCATAGTTACAAGAATAATAGTAACAGTTATAGCGATATAAATAATAGTAATAAGGATAATAATAATAGTTATAAGGATAAAGACAAGAATGATACGGATAGTAACAATAGAATAAGGATAATAATAATAGTTATAGCGATAATAATAATAATAAGGATAATAATAATAGTTAAAAGGATAAAGACAAGAGGAATAGGGATAATAATAATAGTAATGAGAATAATAATAACAGTCATAGCGCTAATAATAACAGTAATAAGGATAATAATAATAGTTATAAGGATAAAGACATGAGTAATACGGATAGTCACAATAGAATAAGGATAATATTAACATTTATAGCGATAATAATAATAGTAATAAGTATAAGAATAATAGTTATAAGGATAAAGACAAATGTAATACGGATAGTCACAATAGAATAAGGATAATAATAACATTTATAGCGATAATAATAATAGTAATAAGTACAAGAATAATAGTTATAAGGATAAAGACAAGAGTAATACGGATAGTAACAATAGAATAAGGATAATAATAACAGTTATAGCGTTAATAATAATAGTAATAAGGATAATAATAACAGTCATAGCGGTAATAATAATAATAATAATAAGGATAATAATAATAGTTAAAAGGATAAAGACAAGAGGAATAGGGATAATAAAAATAGTAATAGGAATGGGGATAGTAATAATAGTAATAGGAATAATAATAACAGTTATAGCGATAATCATAATAGTTATAAGCATAAAGGCAAGAGTAATACGGCTAGTAACAATAGAATAAGGATAATAATAACAGTTATAGCGATAATAATAATAGTAATAAGGATAATAATAACAGCTATAGCGATAATAATAATAGTAATAAGGATAATAATAATAGTTAAAAGGATAAAGACAAGAGGGATAGGGATAATAATAATAGTAATGAGAATAATAATAACAGTCATAGCGCTAATAATAACAGTAATAAGGATAATAATAATAGTTATAAGGATAAAGACATGAGTAATACGGATAGTCACAATAGAATAAGGATAATATTAACATTTATAGCGACAATAAAAATAGTAATAAGGATAGTAATAATAGTTATCAGGATAAAGACAAGAGTAATACGGATAGTAACAATAGAATAAGGATAATAATAACAGTTATAGCGTTAATAATAATAGTAATAAGGATAACAATAACAGTCATAGCCGTAATAATAATAATAATAATAAGGATAATAATAATAGTTAAAAGGATAAAGACAAGAGGAATAGGGATAATAAAAATAGTAATAGGAATGGGGATAGTAATAATAGTAATAGGAATAATAATAACAGTTATAGCGATAATCATAATAGTTATAAGCATAAAGGCAAGAGTAATACGGCTAGTAACAATAGAATAAGGATAATAATAACAGTTATAGCGATAATAATAATAGTAATAAGGATAATAATAATAGTAATAAGAATAATAATATAGTTATAAGGATAAAGACAAGAGAAATAAGGATAGTAACAATAGAATAAGGATAATAATAACAGTTATAGCGATAATAATAATAGTAATAAGGATAATAATAATAGTAATAAGGATAGTAATAATAGTTATAAGGATAAAGACAAGAGAAATACGCATAATAATAATAGTAATAAGAATAATTATAACAGTAATAATGATATTAATAACATGTATAGCGATAATAATGATAGTAAGATGTATACGAATAATAGTTATAAGGATAAAGAGAAGAGTAATACGGATAGTTATAATGGAACAAGGATAATAATAACAGTTACAGCGACAAGAATAATAGTAATAAGGATAATAATAATAGTTATAAGGATAAAGACAAGAGGAATAAGGATAGTAACAATAGAATAAGGATAATAATAACAGTTATAGCGATAATAATAATAGTAATAAGGATAATAATAATAGTAATAAGGATAGTAATAATAGTTATAAGGATAAAGACAAGAGGAATAGAGATAATTATAATAGTAATAGGAATAATAATAATAGTTACAAGGATAAAGACAAGAATAATACGGATAGTAACAACAGAATAAGGATAATAATAATAGTTAGTAAGAATAAAGGCACGAATAATACGTATAGCAACAATTGAATAAGGATAATAATAACAGTTATAGCGATAATAGTCATAGTTACAAGAATAATAGTAACAGTTATAGCGATATAAATAATAGCAATAAGGATAATAATAATAGTTATAAGGATAAAGACAAGAATGATACGGATAGTAACAATAGAATAACGATAATAATAACAGTTATAGCGATAATAATAATAGTAATAAGGATAATAATAATAGTTAAAAGGATAAAGACAAGAGGAATAGGGATAATAATAATAGTAATGAGAATAATAATAACAGTCATAGCGCTAATAATAACTGTAATAAGTATAAGAATAATAGTTATAAGGATAAAGACAAGAGGAATAGAGATAATTATAATAGTAATAGGAATAATAATAATAGTTACAAGGATAAAGACAAGAATAATACGGATAGTAACAACAGAATAAGGATAATAATAATAGTTAGTAAGAATAAAGGCACCAATAATACGTATAGCAACAATAGAATAAGGATAATAATAACAGTTATAGCGATAATAGTCATAGTTACAAGAATAATAGTAACAGTTATAGCGATATAAATAATAGTAATAAGGATAATAATAATAGTTATAAGGATAAAGACAAGAATGATACGGATAGTAACAATAGAATAAGGATAATAATAATAGTTATAGCGATAATAATAATAATAAGGATAATAATAATAGTTAAAAGGATAAAGACAAGAGGAATAGGGATAATAATAATAGTAATGAGAATAATAATAACAGTCATAGCGCTAATAATAACAGTAATAAGGATAATAATAATAGTTATAAGGATAAAGACATGAGTAATACGGATAGTCACAATAGAATAAGGATAATATTAACATTTATAGCGATAATAATAATAGTAATAAGTATAAGAATAATAGTTATAAGGATAAAGACAAATGTAATACGGATAGTCACAATAGAATAAGGATAATAATAACATTTATAGCGATAATAATAATAGTAATAAGTACAAGAATAATAGTTATAAGGATAAAGACAAGAGTAATACGGATAGTAACAATAGAATAAGGATAATAATAACAGTTATAGCGTTAATAATAATAGTAATAAGGATAATAATAACAGTCATAGCGGTAATAATAATAATAATAATAAGGATAATAATAATAGTTAAAAGGATAAAGACAAGAGGAATAGGGATAATAAAAATAGTAATAGGAATGGGGATAGTAATAATAGTAATAGGAATAATAATAACAGTTATAGCGATAATCATAATAGTTATAAGCATAAAGGCAAGAGTAATACGGCTAGTAACAATAGAATAAGGATAATAATAACAGTTATAGCGATAATAATAATAGTAATAAGGATAATAATAACAGCTATAGCGATAATAATAATAGTAATAAGGATAATAATAATAGTTAAAAGGATAAAGACAAGAGGGATAGGGATAATAATAATAGTAATGAGAATAATAATAACAGTCATAGCGCTAATAATAACAGTAATAAGGATAATAATAATAGTTATAAGGATAAAGACATGAGTAATACGGATAGTCACAATAGAATAAGGATAATATTAACATTTATAGCGACAATAAAAATAGTAATAAGGATAGTAATAATAGTTATCAGGATAAAGACAAGAGTAATACGGATAGTAACAATAGAATAAGGATAATAATAACAGTTATAGCGTTAATAATAATAGTAATAAGGATAACAATAACAGTCATAGCCGTAATAATAATAATAATAATAAGGATAATAATAATAGTTAAAAGGATAAAGACAAGAGGAATAGGGATAATAAAAATAGTAATAGGAATGGGGATAGTAATAATAGTAATAGGAATAATAATAACAGTTATAGCGATAATCATAATAGTTATAAGCATAAAGGCAAGAGTAATACGGCTAGTAACAATAGAATAAGGATAATAATAACAGTTATAGCGATAATAATAATAGTAATAAGGATAATAATAATAGTAATAAGAATAATAATATAGTTATAAGGATAAAGACAAGAGAAATAAGGATAGTAACAATAGAATAAGGATAATAATAACAGTTATAGCGATAATAATAATAGTAATAAGGATAATAATAATAGTAATAAGGATAGTAATAATAGTTATAAGGATAAAGACAAGAGAAATACGCATAATAATAATAGTAATAAGAATAATTATAACAGTAATAATGATATTAATAACATGTATAGCGATAATAATGATAGTAAGATGTATACGAATAATAGTTATAAGGATAAAGAGAAGAGTAATACGGATAGTTATAATGGAACAAGGATAATAATAACAGTTACAGCGACAAGAATAATAGTAATAAGGATAATAATAATAGTTATAAGGATAAAGACAAGAGGAATAAGGATAGTAACAATAGAATAAGGATAATAATAACAGTTATAGCGATAATAATAATAGTAATAAGGATAATAATAATAGTAATAAGGATAGTAATAATAGTTATAAGGATAAAGACAAGAGAAATAC
This sequence comes from Megachile ligniseca, assembly GCA_945859555.1. Lineage (NCBI taxonomy): Eukaryota > Metazoa > Arthropoda > Insecta > Hymenoptera > Megachilidae > Megachile > Megachile ligniseca. The sequence continues at coordinate 8,804 of CAMAOC010000139.1, read as the reverse complement.
GCATAATAATAATAGTAATAAGAATAATTATAACAGTAATAATGATAATAATAACATTTATAGCGATAATAATGATAGTAAGATGTATACGAATAATAGTTATAAGGATACAGAGAAGAGTAATACGGATAGTAATAATGGAACAAGGATAATAATAACAGTTATAGCGATATAAATAATAGTAATAAGGATAATAATAATAGTTATAAGGATAAAGACAAGAGTAATACGGATATAACAATAGAATATGGATAATAATAACAGTTATAGCGATAATAATAATAGTAATAACGATTAATAATAATAGTAATAAGAATAATTATAACAGTAATAATGATAATAATAACATTTGTAGCGATAATAATAATAGTAATAAGTATACGAATAATAGTTATAAGGATAAAGAGAAGAGTAATACGGATAGTAATAATGGAACAAGGATAATAAAAACAGTTATAGCGATAATAGTAATAGTAATACGAATAATAATAACAGTTTTAGCGATATAAATAATAGTAATAAGGATAATAATAGCAGTTATAGCGATAATAATAATAGTAATAAGGATAATAATAACAGTTATAGCGATAATAATAATAGTAATAAGGATAGTAATAATAGTTATCAGGATAAAGACAAGAGTAATACGCATAGTAACAATAGAATAAGGATAACAATAACAGTTACAGCGACAAGAATAATAGTAATAAGGATAATAATAACAGTTATAGCGATAATAATAATAGTAATAAGGATAGTAATAATAGTTATCAGGATAAAGACAAGAGTAATACGGATAGTAACAATAGAATAAGGATAATAATAACAGTTACAGCGACAAGAATAATAGTAATAAGGATAATAATAATAGTTATAAGGATAAAGACAAGAGGAATAAGGATAGTAACAATAGAATAAGGATAATAATAACAGTTATAGCGATAATAATAATAGTAATAAGGATAGTAATAATAGTTATCAGGATAAAGACAAGAGGAATACGGATATAACAATAGAATATTGACAATAATAACAGTTATAGCGATAATAAGAATAGTAATAACGATTAATAATAATAGTTGTAGCGATAATGATAATAGTAATAAGGATAATAATAACAGTTATAGCGATAATAATAATAGTAATAAGGATAATAATAATAGTTATAAGGATGAAGACATGAGGAATAGGGATAATAATAATAGTAATAAGAATAATAATAACAGTTATAGCGATAATAATAATAGTTACAAGAATAATAATAACTGTTATAGCGATATAAATAATAGTAGTAAGGATAATAATAACAGCTGTAGCGATAATAATAATAGTAATAAGGTTAATAATAACAGCTATAGCGATAATAATATAGTAATAAGGTTAATAATAATAGTTATAAGGATAGTAATAATAGTTATCAGGATAAAGACAAGAGAAATACGGATAGTAACAATAGAATAAGGATAATAATAACAGTTACAGCGACAAGAATAATAGGAATCAGGATAATAATAACAGTCATAGCGATAATAATAATAATAATAATAAGGATAATAATAACAGTTACAGCGGCAAGAATAATAGTAATAAGGATAATAATAATAGTTATAAGCATAAAGGCAAGAGTAATACGGATAGCAACAATAGAATAAGGATAATAATAACAGTTATAGCGATAATAGTAATAGTTACAAGAATAATAGTAACAGTTATAGCGATATAAATAATAGTAATAAGGATAATAATAATAGCTATAAGTATAAAGACATGAGTAATAGGGATAGTCACAATAGAACAAGGATAATAATATCATTTATAGCGATAATAATAATAGTAATAAGTATAAGAATAATAGTTATAAGGATTAAGACAAGAGTAATACAGATAGTAACAATAGAATAAGGATAATAATAACAGTTATAGCGATAATAATAATAGTAATAAGGATAATAATAATAGTTAAAAGGATAAAGACAAGAGGAATAGGGATAATAATAATAGTAATGAGAATAATAATAACAGTCATAGCGCTAATAATAACTGTAATAAGTATAAGAATAATAGTTATAAGGATAAAGACAAGAGGAATAGAGATAATTATAATAGTAATAGGAATAATAATAATAGTTACAAGGATAAAGACAAGAATAATACGGATAGTAACAACAGAATAAGGATAATAATAATAGTTAGTAAGAATAAAGGCACCAATAATACGTATAGCAACAATAGAATAAGGATAATAATAACAGTTATAGCGATAATAGTCATAGTTACAAGAATAATAGTAACAGTTATAGCGATATAAATAATAGTAATAAGGATAATAATAATAGTTATAAGGATAAAGACAAGAATGATACGGATAGTAACAATAGAATAAGGATAATAATAATAGTTATAGCGATAATAATAATAATAAGGATAATAATAATAGTTAAAAGGATAAAGACAAGAGGAATAGGGATAATAATAATAGTAATGAGAATAATAATAACAGTCATAGCGCTAATAATAACAGTAATAAGGATAATAATAATAGTTATAAGGATAAAGACATGAGTAATACGGATAGTCACAATAGAATAAGGATAATATTAACATTTATAGCGATAATAATAATAGTAATAAGTATAAGAATAATAGTTATAAGGATAAAGACAAATGTAATACGGATAGTCACAATAGAATAAGGATAATAATAACATTTATAGCGATAATAATAATAGTAATAAGTACAAGAATAATAGTTAAAAGGATAAAGACAAGAGTAATACGGATAGTAACAATAGAATAAGGATAATAATAACAGTTATAGCGTTAATAATAATAGTAATAAGGATAATAATAACAGTCATAGCGGTAATAATAATAATAATAATAAGGATAATAATAATAGTTAAAAGGATAAAGACAAGAGGAATAGGGATAATAAAAATAGTAATAGGAATGGGGATAGTAATAATAGTAATAGGAATAATAATAACAGTTATAGCGATAATCATAATAGTTATAAGCATAAAGGCAAGAGTAATACGGCTAGTAACAATAGAATAAGGATAATAATAACAGTTATAGCGATAATAATAATAGTAATAGGGATAATAATAACAGCTATAGCGATAATAATAATAGTAATAAGGATAATAATAATAGTTAAAAGGATAAAGACAAGAGGGATAGGGATAATAATAATAGTAATGAGAATAATAATAACAGTCATAGCGCTAATAATAACAGTAATAAGGATAATAATAATAGTTATAAGGATAAAGACATGAGTAATACGGATAGTCACAATAGAATAAGGATAATATTAACATTTATAGCGACAATAAAAATAGTAATAAGGATAGTAATAATAGTTATCAGGATAAAGACAAGAGTAATACGGATAGTAACAATAGAATAAGGATAATAATAACAGTTACAGCGACAAGAATAATAGTAATAAGGATAATAATAATAGTTATAAGGATAAAGACAAGAGGAATAAGGATAGTAACAATAGAATAAGGATAATAATAACAGTTATGGCGATAATAATAGTAGTAATAAGGATAATAATAATTGTAATAAGGATAATAATAATAGTTATAAGGATAAAGACAAGAGAAATACGGATAATAATAATAGTAATAAGAATAATTATAACAGTAATAATGATAATAATAACATTTATAGCGATAATAATGATAGTAAGATGTATACGAATAATAGTTATAAGGATAAAGAGAAGAGTAATACGGATAGTAATAATGGAACAAGGATAATAATAACAGTTATAGCGATAATAGTAATAGTAATACGAATAATAATAACAGTTATAGCGATATAAATAATAGTAATAAGTATAAGAATAATAGTTATAAGGATAAAGACAAGAGTAATACGGATAGTAATAATAAAATAAGGACAATAATAACATTTATAGCGATAATAATAATAGTAATAAGGATAATAATAACAGTCATAGCGATAATAATAATAATAATAATAAGGATAATAATAATAGTTAAAAGGATAAAGACAAGAGGAATAGGGATAATAATAATCGTAATGAGAATAATAATAACAGTCATAGCGCTAATAATAACAGTAATAAGGATAATAATAATAGTTATAAGGATAAAGACATGAGTAATACGGATAGTCACAATAGAATAAGGATAATATTAACATTTATAGCGATAATAATAATAGTAATAAGGATAGTAATAATAGTTATCAGGATAAAGACAAGAGTAATACGGATAGTAACAATAGAATAAGGATAATAATAACAGTTACAGCGACAAGAATAATAGTAATAAGGATAATAATAACAGTTATAGCGATAATAATAATAGTAATAAGCATAATAATAACAGTTATAGCGATAATAATAATAGTAATAAGGATAATAATAATAGTTATAAGGATAAAGGCAAGAGGAATACGGGTATAACAATAGAATATGGATAATAATAACAGTTATAGCGATAATAATAATAGTAATAAAGATAATAATAATAGTTATAGCGATAATAATAATAGTAATAAGGATAATAATAATAGTTATAAGGATAAAGACATGAGTAATACGGATAGTCACAATAGAATAAGGATAATAATATCATTTATAGCGATAATAATAATAGTAATAAGTATACGAATAATAGTTATAAGGATAAAGAGAAGAGTAATACGGATAGTAATAATGGAACAAGGATAATAAAAACAGTTATAGCGATAATAGTAATAGTAATACGAATAATAATAACAGTTTTAGCGATATAAATAATAGTAATAAGGATAATAATAGCAGTTATAGCGATAATAATAATAGTAATAAGGATAATAATAACAGTTATAGCGATAATAATAATAGTAATAAGGATAGTAATAATAGTTATCAGGATAAAGACAAGAGTAATACGCATAGTAACAATAGAATAACGATAACAATAACAGTTACAGCGACAAGAATAATAGTAATAAGGATAATAATAACAGTTATAGCGATAATAATAATAGTAATAAGGATAGTAATAATAGTTATCAGGATAAAGACAAGAGTAATACGGATAGTAACAATAGAATAAGGATAATAATAACAGTTACAGCGACAAGAATAATAGTAATAAGGATAATAATAATAGTTATAAGGATAAAGACAAGAGGAATAAGGATAGTAACAATAGAATAAGGATAATAATAACAGTTATTGCGATAATAATAATAGTAATAAGGATAGTAATAATAGTTATCAGGATAAAGACAAGAGTAATACGGATAGTAACAATAGAATATGGATAATAATAACAGTTACAGCGACAAGAATAATAGTAATAAGGATAATAATAATAGTTATAAGGATAAAGACAAGCGGAATAAGGATAGTAACAATAGAATAAGGATAATAATAACAGTTATAGCGATAATAATAATAGTGATAAGGATAATAATAATAGTAATAAGAATAATAATATAGTTATAAGGATAAAGACAAGAGAAATACGCATAATAATAATAGTAATAAGAATAATTATAACAGTAATAATGATATTAATAACATGTATAGCGATAATAATGATAGTAAGATGTATACGAATAATAGTTATAAGGATAAAGAGAAGAGTAATACGGATAGTTATAATGGAACAAGGATAATAATAACAGTTACAGCGACAAGAATAATAGTAATAAGGATAATAATAATAGTTATAAGGATAAAGACAAGAGGAATAAGGATAGTAACAATAGAATAAGGATAATAATAACAGTTATAGCGATAATAATAATAGTAATAAGGATAATAATAATAGTAATAAGGATAGTAATAATAGTTATAAGGATAAAGACAAGAGAAATACGCATAATAATAATAGTAATAAGAATAATTATAACAGTAATAATGATATTAATAACATGTATAGCGATAATAATGATAGTAAGATGTATACGAATAATAGTTATAAGGATAAAGAGAAGAGTAATACGGATAGTAATAATGGAACAAGGATAATAATAACAGTTATAGCGATAATAGTAATAGTAATACGAATAATAATAATAGTTAAAAGGATAAAGACAAGAGGAATAGGGATAATAATAATAGTAATGAGAATAATAATAACAGTCATAGCGCTAATAATAACTGTAATAAGTATAAGAATAATAGTTATAAGGATAAAGACAAGAGGAATAGAGATAATTATAATAGTAATAGGAATAATAATAATAGTTACAAGGATAAAGACAAGAATAATACGGATAGTAACAACAGAATAAGGATAATAATAATAGTTAGTAAGAATAAAGGCACGAATAATACGTATAGCAACAATTGAATAAGGATAATAATAACAGTTATAGCGATAATAGTCATAGTTACAAGAATAATAGTAACAGTTATAGCGATATAAATAATAGTAATAAGGATAATAATAATAGTTATAAGGATAAAGACAAGAATGATACGGATAGTAACAATAGAATAACGATAATAATAATAGTTATAGCGATAATAATAATAATAAGGATAATAATAATAGTTAAAAGGATAAAGACAAGAGGAATAGGGATAATAATAATAGTAATGAGAATAATAATAACAGTCATAGCGCTAATAATAACAGTAATAAGGATAATAATAATAGTTATAAGGATAAAGACATGAGTAATACGGATAGTAACAATAGAATAAGGATAATAATAACAGTTATAGCGTTAATAATAATAGTAATAAGGATAACAATAACAGTCATAGCCGTAATAATAATAATAATAATAAGGATAATAATAATAGTTAAAAGGATAAAGACAAGAGGAATAGGGATAATAAAAATAGTAATAGGAATGGGGATAGTAATAATAGTAATAGGAATAATAATAACAGTTATAGCGATAATCATAATAGTTATAAGCATAAAGGCAAGAGTAATACGGCTAGTAACAATAGAATAAGGATAATAATAACAGTTATAGCGATAATAATAATAGTAATAAGGATAATAATAATAGTAATAAGAATAATAATATAGTTATAAGGATAAAGACAAGAGAAATACGCATAATAATAATAGTAATAAGAATAATTATAACAGTAATAATGATATTAATAACATGTATAGCGATAATAATGATAGTAAGATGTATACGAATAATAGTTATAAGGATAAAGAGAAGAGTAATACGGATAGTAATAATGGAACAAGGATAATAATAACAGTTATAGCGATAATAGTAATAGTAATACGAATAATAATAATAGTTAAAAGGATAAAGACAAGAGGAATAGGGATAATAATAATAGTAATGAGAATAATAATAACAGTCATAGCGCTAATAATAACTGTAATAAGTATAAGAATAATAGTTATAAGGATAAAGACAAGAGGAATAGAGATAATTATAATAGTAATAGGAATAATAATAATAGTTACAAGGATAAAGACAAGAATAATACGGATAGTAACAACAGAATAAGGATAATAATAATAGTTAGTAAGAATAAAGGCACGAATAATACGTATAGCAACAATTGAATAAGGATAATAATAACAGTTATAGCGATAATAGTCATAGTTACAAGAATAATAGTAACAGTTATAGCGATATAAATAATAGTAATAAGGATAATAATAATAGTTATAAGGATAAAGACAAGAATGATACGGATAGTAACAATAGAATAACGATAATAATAATAGTTATAGCGATAATAATAATAATAAGGATAATAATAATAGTTAAAAGGATAAAGACAAGAGGAATAGGGATAATAATAATAGTAATGAGAATAATAATAACAGTCATAGCGCTAATAATAACAGTAATAAGGATAATAATAATAGTTATAAGGATAAAGACATGAGTAATACGGATAGTAACAATAGAATAAGGATAATAATAACAGTTATAGCGTTAATAATAATAGTAATAAGGATAACAATAACAGTCATAGCCGTAATAATAATAATAATAATAAGGATAATAATAATAGTTAAAAGGATAAAGACAAGAGGAATAGGGATAATAAAAATAGTAATAGGAATGGGGATAGTAATAATAGTAATAGGAATAATAATAACAGTTATAGCGATAATCATAATAGTTATAAGCATAAAGGCAAGAGTAATACGGCTAGTAACAATAGAATAAGGATAATAATAACAGTTATAGCGATAATAATAATAGTAATAAGGATAATAATAATAGTAATAAGAATAATAATATAGTTATAAGGATAAAGACAAGAGAAATACGCATAATAATAATAGTAATAAGAATAATTATAACAGTAATAATGATATTAATAACATGTATAGCGATAATAATGATAGTAAGATGTATACGAATAATAGTTATAAGGATAAAGAGAAGAGTAATACGGATAGTTATAATGGAACAAGGATAATAATAACAGTTACAGCGACAAGAATAATAGTAATAAGGATAATAATAATAGTTATAAGGATAAAGACAAGAGGAATAAGGATAGTAACAATAGAATAAGGATAATAATAACAGTTATAGCGATAATAATAATAGTAATAAGGATAATAATAATAGTAATAAGGATAGTAATAATAGTTATAAGGATAAAGACAAGAGAAATACGCATAATAATAATAGTAATAAGAATAATTATAACAGTAATAATGATAATAATAACATTTATAGCGATAATAATGATAGTAAGATGTATACGAATAATAGTTATAAGGATACAGAGAAGAGTAATACGGATAGTAATAATGGAACAAGGATAATAATAACAGTTATAGCGATATAAATAATAGTAATAAGGATAATAATAA